>JBBBDQ010001713.1:20000-237500 GCA_037127315.1 Ascarosepion bandense | reverse complement strand
AAAATTCAGTTTACAATCACAAAAACTTATTTGATATCGATACCAGTTTGAAAGCTTTAATTACACCCGAGCAACGCCGGGCTATACTGCTAGTAGTGAATAAAAAACTGTCTTTTGCATCCCAAAAACAGAGGCCATCACCTTCCCTGCAGATGAAATGATCTTGGTCTTCTTTGAAGCATATGAGGAGGGTTATTTCCACTGCAGGTTACAGCGCTATGATATTTCTGAACACTTGTTTGATTTAATCCATTCATTCCTATCAAATCATGAAATGAAGATCGTTTTGTTTTGAATATGCATGCTTCAAGATCCTTTCATACAGACATCCCTCAAGGCTCTATCCTAGGTCCTATGCTTTTCCTGATCCTCGTCAATGATCTTCCTGAAGTAATCAGTTCCCAAGTAGGCATCTATGCTGATGACACTACCATTTACTCCCATTTCAATAAAAAAACTTCCAAGGCTGAGAAAGTAAACCTCACTGCTACTCTTGGAAAGGACTTCCGATCTGTAAGAAATGGTTCGTAAACTTTAATGCTTCTAAATCAAAGCTATTCTCCTTTAACCATTATAGAGAAACTTTTTTACCTTCTATCAGTATAGATGATGCTAGTCTCCCAGAAAGCAACACATTGCATCCACTCCCTATCCTCACTTTCTTGGCTAACCTCAAGTGGAATGACTATGTTGAATCAATAGCTACTGTTACAAGGATGCATTTATACAAAAATAATATTAATAATGTCCAAAAAGTTATAGTAAGGGATTCTATTGAGTCCTACTTGTTATTACAATAAAGTTTTAATTCATAAAGTAGTCGTAAAAATAAGGAAATTAGAAATAGAACATTTGGAAGATGCTAGAATGTTCAAGAAAATTCCAGCAGATTCAAAATTCATGTACATTTTTTGTTTGGATTTCAGATTATTATTATTTTCTATTTCTGTAGATTAATGTTTAATTTCCATGTAAAAATGTATTTTTATTTATTTAAATGCAAATATTGCCTCGCATTCTATTTCCAACTTTCCATCTACTGGAAGCAAAATGCTAATCTGGAGAAATGACATATTTTCCTTTACATGACTAGTTATTCGAACTTATACTAAGTATATACTTAATATTTATATTCTTACTTCTACCCAACTTTTTTTGGTGGGGAGGGGGATGTTAGCAACCTGGTAGGATAAAAAAATTAAACCCACAAAGGGCGAAGGAACTCTAAATGAGTCAACGGCCAGCTAACTAGAGGTGGTGTCTCAATAAATCACTGTGGAGAAGGAAACAGAATACCACTTCACTAGCTATCCTGCACATAATCATGGCTTTACAATACAAAAATATAAAAGCTAATGACGTGAAGGGGATTACTTTCAAAGGAAGCAACTCCTCGCCCAGTAAGGACCGACATGAGCTACTGGTGTCATCTAACCATCATCCGATGACTGTTAGCACCAACGCCGTAAAGGGGAGGCTTTTTCCCAAAATGCGTCCCTTGCCTGGGAAGGAAAGACATGAGCAACAGGTGTCTCTGAACCATTATCCTGCGACTGTGTGCAACAAAGAAAGGATTACCTTAGGGACATGGAACATCAGGACACTCAACAACTGTGGACACAAGCAGGAGATGAACAGACTGAACATCAATATTCTGGGAATATGTGAAACCAGATGGCCAAACAATGGAGACTTCAGCAGCAACAACCAAAGGATAATATACGAAAGAGGAAAAAAATAACGAAAAAGGAGTCGGCTTAATACTGGACAAAGAAATGAAGAAATGTGTTCTAGGATATTGCCAGTTCTCTGAAAGAGTTCTCCTGGTCAAACTGAAAGGGAGACCATTCAACACAGTAATTGTAGTTGTCTATGCACCAACAACCAACGCAAAGCACTGAGGAAGAAATCGAATCTTTCTACTCCACTCTAGACAATGCCAAGGCTCAATGTAAAAGCCAAGAAATTAGAATCATCATAAAAGATTTGACTGCCAAAGTAGGCAAGGAGAGGGAAGGAATGACAACTGGCAACTTTGGATTAGTAATCAGCAATGAACAAGGAGAAAAATGGGTTCAGTGATGCACAGCAAATGACCAGGTAATAACTAACACCTGGTTTCAAGAACACCCACGGCATTTATGGACATGGAGAAGCCCAGGAGGCGACACAAAAAACCAGATAGACTCCATAACCATAAACAGGAGATTCAGAAACGCAGTAGTTCAAAGCAAAGCCTATCCAGGTGCCGACTATGAAAGTGACCACATCCCAGTCATCCGCAAACTAAATGTGAAACTCCAGAGATTGAAGAAGCCTAGTGCAGCACCAAAACTGAAATACAACATGCTCGTGAGTGACCTCGACTTACAGAAAGAATACCCTAACAGCGTGAAAATCCAGTATGAAGAAAAAGTTGGAAAAGGACAATCAAAATGGGACTCACTCAAGGAAGTGATAGTGACATCAGCAAACAACATTGACCAAAAGGAAATCAGGTGCAAAAGAAAAAAATGAGTGGACGACAGAAGAGATTCTGGAAATGATGCAAAGGAGGCAGAAAATGATATCAAGACATGGAATGGAGTACAGGGAACTACACAAGGAAATAAGGAGAAAATGCAAATAGGCTAAAGAGGAATGGCTTGATGACAAATGTGCAGAAGTAGAAAGACTGAGCAGGAATAATAAAGCAGACATGCAGAAAGAAATAAAAGAACTGACAGGAAAAAAACCTGCTCTTCAACAGGATGTATAAAATCCAAGGATGGAACAATCATATTGGAGAAAGAGGAAATACAGCAACGATGGGAAGAATATATAAAAGATCTTTCCCACGACAAGAGAGAGCAACCGGTAATACACAAAGATGTGGACGGACCAGAAATATTAAAGTCTGAAGTGGAATCTGCAATAGCAAAACTGAACAGAAACAAAGCAGCTGGATCAGACAGCATGGTCATAGAGCTGCTGATAGCCCTGGAAGAATTTGGTATAGACAAAATTATAGAAATAATAAATGAAATTCATAATAGTGGTGTAATACCAGATGACCTCAGCAAGTCGATCTTCATAGCGCTGCCTAAGAAGCCAGAAGCAAACAAGTGTGAATTCCACAGAACCATCAGTTTAATGAGCCATGTAACAAAATTGATCATCCGAATCCTGATGAATAGAGCGAGAAGCAGAATCAGGCCAGAAATAGGACGAGAACAGTGCGGTTTCTTCAAAGACACTGGAACAAAGAAACGGCATATTTGTGATTAGGATGCTCTCTGAAAGGGCAATACAAATGAAGAAGGACTTGTACCTATGTTTGTTTGTTTGTTTCGAGGTTTAACGACCTATCAATCCTTATGGGATCATTTAAGATCATAAATTTTGGTGGGTAAGGTTATATTATTTTTACAGACTTTTGGAAAATGTCTTGCTTTTTAAACTTTTCCATTGCTTTCAAGTTGTATTACTTTTTAAATTTTTCAACTGGTGAGGGTCAGATCTATTTTTGATCTTCGGATCTTTACTTAGATTATATTTTGTTGTATAGTTTGATCTTTTTGAGGAAGGTTAAAATAGTATTAGAGTTTATTTTTTTGAAAAGATCTTTCAGGTTAACATTATAGAAGGTTGCCGGATATATGTAAAACCACTGCAGTCAAGTAGAACATGTTTTACTGTATAGGGTTCTTGACATGCAATGCATTCAGTAGGTTCTTCAATTTTTAGGAGATAAGAGTGGGTTATGTGTGTATGTCCTATTTGAATACGGGATATAATCACTTCTTCCTTGCGTGATTTACTGGGTTCTGATAGGTGTTTCTTTAGGATGGGTTTGATTTTAAATAATTTGTTGTTTTGACAGTTGTTCCAGGTTTCTTGCCATTTCTTTAAAATATAATTCTTGATTAGTGGTTTATAGTCTGTGTATGGAACCTTTATGTTACTTATGTCACATTTTAGGGAGTTTTTTGCAGCCACATCAGCTTTATCATTTCCATGAATTCCAGAGTGACTGGGAATCCAACAGAAAATGATAACTTTGTTTTGCGAAATCACCTGTAGTCTATTTAAAAGTTTGATGATCAAAGGATTGTTTAATTTTTGGTTCTTTATTGCTTCAAGCACTGCTAAAGAATCCAAGAATATAATAACTTTGTTTGAGGTAAGTTTAGGTATGAGATCCAGGGCTAAGTCAATGGCAATAACTTCTGCACTAAATATTGATGAATTGTCAGGTAATCTTTTTTGTAGAATGGTACATTTACAGATAGCAGCACATCCTACATTGTTATTGACTTTAGAGCCATCAGTATACATGTGGGTCCAATTTGGATATTGATTCAATATATAATTTAGTTTTTCTATATAATGAAAGGGATGTGTGCCAGCTTTTATGTGATCAGCCAGTTCTAAAATGACTTTGGCTTGTTTCAAAAGCCAGGGTGGATGTTCAAGGACATTAAATTCATGTATCCTAGTTTCATCTATCGAACTGTCATTTATTGGTTTTATTTTTTCCATGTGAAGGCCAAAAGGTTTAATAACATTTTCTTTTTTGTCAAACAGGTGTTCAGTTTGAGTTAAATGTGCATTGATAGGCAGGATTTGATGGATTAGCTTTAAGTTTGAGATAATATTCCAGCGCTAATTTTTCACATCTCAATTTTAGCGGAGCCTCATGTGCTTCTACATATAGGCTTTCTATGGGAGATGTTCTAAATGCACCAAGGGCAAGTCTTAGACCTGCATGGTGGATGGGATCAAGAATTTTTAGGTAGGATTTCCTAGCCATACCATATATAAAACAATCGTAATCCAGTTTGGATCTTATTAGAGATCTATATATTTTTAGGAGTGATATGCAATCTGCACCCCATTCTGTATTAGCTATAACCTGCATAAGTTGTAGTGTTTTGAAACATTTTTGTTTTAAATATTTCAAATGGGGGATGAATGTGAGTTTTTTATCAAAAATTATTCCCAGAAATTTGTGTTGGTCTGTTATTTCAATATCTGTTCCTTCTAATTTGAGTGTTGGGTTATTGTGCATTTTTCTTTGGTTACAAAAATGCACACCCTTGGTTTTGGTTGATGAGAATTTAAAACCATTTTCAATGGTCCATTGGTTTTATTTATGCATATCTGCAATTGACGTTCTGAGGTATGCATATTTTTGGATCTATGGCAAATCAGGAGATCACCCACTTCATTGTTCAGGCAGTTTACAATGTTGTTGATTTTTATACGAGAAAGAGTAACCGACAAGATGCATCTTTGTGGAACTCCTCCTTGTATTTTTGAATCAGAGAGAGTAGATTCCATTCTTACTTTAAAGCTTCTGTTGGATAAAAAATCTTTTATCAACAAGGGTAGTCTACCTTTTAGACCCAGATTGAATAAGTCTTTCATAATTCCATGCCTCCATGTGGTCTCATAAGCCTTTTCTAAGTCAAAGAAAATGGCTATTGCATGTTCTTTTTTGATGAAAGCCTCCCTGATAAATGTTTCTAATCGGATTACGTTATCGATTGTCCCTCTTTTACTTCAGAAGCCACTCTGTAAATTGGAAATTAAGTTATTGGTTTCCAGGTACCACTTTAGTCTTTTATTTATTATTCTTTCGAATGTTTTGCATAAGCAACTTGTTAGCATTATGGGTCAAAAGTTTTTTTGAGTCTGATTTGTCTTTTTCTGGTTTTGCTATGGGAATCACAATGGCCTGTTTCCAGCTCTTTGACAGTTTTCCCTTGAGCCATATTTTGTTAAAGATATCTAACAAATATTTTATACAATGGTGGGAGAGTTGTTTTAAGAATTCATAATGAATTTCATCAGGGTCAGTAGCAGTATTGTATGATTCATTTATGGCATTTCTAAGTTCATTCATCGTAAGAGGCTGATTGTAATCTTTGTTATTAGAATTAAAATTTAGTTTATTTTTCATTTTTTCTGTGTCCTGCTTAATTTTTTGGAAAGGTTGTCTATAGTTTTTGTTAGAGGAATTGTTTTTAAAGGTTTCCACTCGTAGGTTTGTTATATCTTTTGTCTTTGTTATTTTTTTGTTATTTAGAGTGAGGTGATTTAGAGGAGGAGATACATTCTTTCCAGCGATTTTCCTTATCATGTTCCAAACTTTTTTTGGTTTTGTGTTACAATTTATTTTGTTTACATAGTCTTTCCAGGATTCCCTTTTGGCTTCCTTGATCACTCTACGTGCTACTGCTCTTTTTTGCTTGAAAAGATCTAAATTATAAGTTGTGGGTTGAATTCTCATTGAATTTCCGTAATGCTGCTTTTCTTAATCTGATAGCGTTTTTGCATTCGTCATTGAACCATGGTCTTTGTTGTCTGTTTGGTCCATTGCTTTTTGGTATGCATACCTTCGCAATGGCTAGTAAGGTTTCTGTGAAGTATTTGATTGATTTACTGTTGTCTTCTTTGACTGAAAGCTTTTGAGAGCATTTTTTTTTTATATTCCCTCTAATTTGCTTTATTTAGTTTCCATCGAGCCGGGTGATTTTCAATTTCTTTTGAGCATGTCAGAACAACTGGCAAATGGTCACTACCCCATGAGTCATCTAGAACTTTCCAATCATAGTCCATAAGTGTAGATGGATCACAAAGGGATAGGTCCAGCACTGAGTAAGTGCCTGATGCTGGATGTAAATAGGTGTTGGACTTGTTATTTAGTAGGCATAAGTCATTGAGATTAATGATTTTCTCTAGATTTTTGCCTTTTTTATCTGAGTATATAGATCCCCATATAACATTGTGGCAATTAAAGTCACCTAGTAATAAAAAAGTTCTTGGAAGTTGTTCAATTAGCTTGTTTAATTCAGATTCATTTATGGGATCTTGAGGAGGAATGTAAATAGAACAAATGTTAATGGTTCTATGTATAGTGGCTTTTGCAGCAACAGCTTGTATATCAGACTTTAATTGTATTTTACTTTGGGGGATATCGTTTCTAATTAGAATTGATACCGCCCCCCTGATGCCTTCTGATTGAGGTTATGTATATAATTATATTGTGTATAATTTTCTATTTTATCTTCAGCTTTTAAAAAGGTTTCCTGTAGACAGATGATAGTGGGATGATAATTCGTTATAAGAAGTAGCTCATTTATGTTTGGTTTTAAACCCCGACAGTTCCATTGTAAGATTTTTGATCCATGCTTATATCCAGAAATTTTTAAGAGAGTTTACTTTTCTATCTAATATTTAGTAGTAGAGGTGTCCATCTCTTCTATGCTTTCTCTCTTATTTGCATTTCAATTCTTGTGTTTTGTTCCTTGAATTTCTTTTGGTTCTGCTTGTTTATTAGGGGATGTTCCTTTGGTTCATTTGTTGTTCTTTGTCTGGAAGTAGACCGTTCCCATGTTTGAGATGAACTGGTTATTTTTGGTTTGATTTTTCTGGACTTTTTGAGCTTCTCTGTCTTGATCGTCTTCCCTGTTCTCTAGTTCCATCAGTTCATATTTGTTTTCCTTTTCCGTTAGAACCATTTCCATTTTCGATTTGTAATGTTGATTCTTTGAAGAAGGATTCGTTTGGGAGACAAAGAGTTATTAACTTTGGTAGTGGTGATGGGGAGGATTGGTGTTTGCTGTTGTTTGGATTGCAACTTTCTTTTCAAATGTAGCACCTTCAGTTTCCTTGGTCTGGAATTGGGGTTTTTCCTTTAGATCTGGATCCATATCGGATCTAGGTGTCGAACTGGTCAAATTTTTCTTTAGTATCTCCAATAGTGGTGTGTTGCAGGAACATGGCCTCTCTGCATCCGGATCATGACTTGCTCAACCACCAGAATCCCGTTGCCACCCACGACCAACAGGTGGCCCCATTGAGAGACTTTTACCCTCTGCAGAGGTGCAGTTGATGCATTCGGAAGCCCCGCCAACAGGGCGGGGCTTGTACCTATGTTTTATTGATTATGCAAAGGAATTTGACAAAATACGCCACAAAGAATTGATGGAAATGCTTGGGAGCCTTGACATATTTGGGAAAGACTTAAGAGTAATCAAGAATCTCTACTGGCAGCAAACTGCCTGCATATGGACAGGTAATGAATTCAGCAGTTATAAAGATTGAAAGGGGTGTAAGACAAGGATGCATCTTTTCACCAGATCTATTCAATTTGTACAGCAAGACTATTCTGAGAACTCTAGAAGTTACCCAGGATTCATCATCAGAGGCCACAGTTTAAACAATATAAGGTACGCAGATGATACAGTGCTGATAGCAGACATAGAAAGAAAACTACAAGACCTCCTACAGAAGGTAGATGAAGAGAGTGACAAGAAATGACTACAAATAAACTCCAAGAAAACTGAATGCATGGTCATCACCAAAAAGGGCAGCCCAAAATGCCAATTACAGGTGAAGAACTCTAAAATCAAGCAGGTACAGAAATTTAAATACCTAGGTAGTGTTCTAACAGAAGACGGAAAATGTGACACTGAGATCCGAAGGTGAATTGGCATGGCGAAAAAGCATCTCAGAAGTTGAGTAAAGTATTAAGAAACAGCACAACTTTGCTAGAAACAAAGAGAAGAGTACTGGATTGCTATGTGATGTCAGTTCTTCAATAGGGCAGTGAATGTTGGACAATATCTTCAAAGATGAAGGAAAAACTTAAAGCAGCTGAAATGTGGTTCTACAGAAGGATGCTGCGGATATCATGGACTGAGCATGTTAGCAATGACAAGGTTTTGGAAATGATGGAAATGAAAAGGAAATTAATACTGAGCATCAGGAAGAGACAACTAACGTTCCTGGGAAGGAAGGCTTGGAGAACCTGTTACTAACAGGCCAGATAGAGGGGAAAAAGAGACAGAGGAAAGCAGCAGATAACATTTAAAGGACTTGATCAGGTGGATGATAGAACGAGAGTTGCATGGTACAACAAGAGAAAGTGTGCTAAGAGCCACCAGGGACAGGGAAATGTGGAAAGCCATGATCACCTACGCTCTGAAAAGACACGGCACATAAAAGAAAAAGATAGCTCTTAACTACTTTGCTAGCTTAACTGGGTAAAGATACTTGACTTCTTACCTTCTCTCCTCGTAAGACTCGCCAGTAGCAAACTCTATGTTTCTTGTTTTAAATTCAATGAAAATTGTATATTTGTAAATATTTTATTTGGTGTTTTATAAATTAAATATTTGTCTCTAATTTAGCTCTGAGTTTTGGTCATTCATTTTTTTTTCTTCTTTTGTTACAACTTAACATGTAACACTACATCTACCACTAAGGTTGGTTAACTGTCAGGCCAGGAAGTTTGTTTTATCAGAATCCATTTTGCACATTTATAAATCAACCATTTGTCCATGCTTTGAATACTCCTGCCATATCTGGTCAGGTGTCCTGCTATTTATCTCAGGGTTCAGGACAAAATCCAAAAGATAATCTGCAATGTAATCAATCCTGATTTAGCAGCTCGACTTCGGTTACTTTCTCACAGACATGACATGGCTTTCCACTGTCTTTTCTACACATATTTTCACGACTTCTGCTCTGACGAGCTTCTTTCCCTGAATTTACTCATGCTACTAGATTGGCAACTAGGTCCCACTCTTTTAGTGTCAAAATAGTCAAATGTAAATGTAACCATCACTTCTACTCTATCAGTTTCTTTTCTAGCACTTCCTGTCTGTGGAATTCCCTTCTGTAAACTTGCTGCCCTGATAGCTGCAATATCTAAAACTTTAAGTGCAATGTTAATTACCATCTTCTATCTCATTATTTCCCATCTTTTTCTCATATTTTCTTCAATATCACCTGTACCTTCTATTTTTTATCCTAAAAAATTGACATCAATAAGTACATTTTTCCTTTATTGCTTTACCTTCCTTTTCACTTTCTCACTGGCCATAAAAAAAGAAAGGAACGCAGACTTTATTTGTATCCTGTTAATCTTTTCTGTATAAAGATATTTGCTACAACTACAAACTCTGGATTCACTTACTTCTGTACGACACTTTCTCTTTGAACATTTGCACATTTAATAATTTCACTTCCTACAAAATTGACATTATTCTGTTCGGTAAATAAATTTCCATTTAAACATACAAACAAAATACTTTTATTCCTTCCAACCTTCTGATGATTCTGATGATGATAATCTTAAGTTTTGGGGATTATTAGCTATGCCTGTGAATTGGCTTTGTACTAGACATGGCCGACTGTCACTACTTCAATCCATGCTGCCCAGTCCAAGAATTGAATTCCATTATTGCATTACCAGATGAATTAACCAATGCTTTAATCCTTGACACCATTGTTCCATAGAAAGTATTTATAGTTTTAATTCTAAATTTCAAGAATGAACCAAGGCCACAAACTGAGCAACTTACCTTCTTGCCATTTCCAAATTGCAATTCGATGTTTTTCTCCAAGGCCAACTGAAACAAGGTACCGCCCTGAACTGGAGAAATCTACTGAGCAGGCTCCTTTTTCATGAACACCCTCCAGGATGGAAAGTGTTTCTTTGCTGTAGGCATCCCAAATATGGATACAGGGTGGCTGGCCAAGCTGACCACTGGCTATGATGTTCTTGAACTTAGGATGTTGGTTTATTGTCAGGCAAATGATGTCGTCTGTGTGATGGATATAAAAGCTTTGAGAGCCTGCAAAAAAATAAATAAATAAATAAACTTAGACAAAGCAATGTAACTGACACAAATAAGTACATTTCCATATACATCATCCATAACCAATAATGTTCTCCATCAAAACTTTCATATGTTTTTAGTATTTAACTTGTCATTCTGTATCATCTTTTCAAGATTATACAAAATGACAAGTCAAATACTAAAAACATATACAGGGTGCAATGGATGAATTGTCATCTAAATTACACAAAAATGAAAATATATTTACCAAAAATAACACAAAAATATCTTGAAATAGTAAAGAGTAAATTCATTCAATAAAATCACTATTGGCTTTGTTGCAGAAGCAAAAAAATGAATGACCTGGAAAGCAGAACTGTAGTTGTTGCCATTACTGTGCAATCTGTTTCACCTCAATATTTTAGATCGTTTATTTCATAAGTGTTGGTTGAAGAAGGCTGATAATTATTTGAAATGGGTAAACACGTTCAGTTCGAAAATTTTTGAAAGTCTATATTCATTAACACTTATCCCTCATTAAAAAATGCAGAACAGTATTCTAAAGCATAAGAGCTTTGGAACAAACGAAAAGATGAGGGTGGAGAAGGAAATACAGGTCTTTGATAACATTTCCAATATTTTGCAGAGAACATTTAACAATAACATTGAACATTATCTTCTATGCTGATGATTGGAGTCCTATTTTATAAATGAAGGTTAACGTTGTGTTTAAGTTTTAAATTGAATTTTTAAAAATAAAAAAAATTTTCTTGAAACTTTAATACTTTAGATTTTAATTAAAATCTAAAGTATTAAATTTACTATTTCCAGTAAGCAAAATACTCTGGTGTATTTCAAACGGAAATTGACTGAAATCAAAAATTTTGAGATTTTCTTTTAAATTTTAAATTTTTCAGCCATTTTTGCACGATCGACACATTTGTAAACAAAAGTTAATTTTCAATTTTAAAAATCTTGCAAAAATAAAATATACATATGTGATACATCATTTTTGCAAAATTAACAAATTTAAAGTTAAATCAATCTGATTTAAACTTTTCAATTTTCGATTAGTAAATATAGTCTTTGTTATATCACCTACCAACCTAACTTCTACAAGTCTTAGAAGTATTAGAATTTTAAAAATATTTTTCAAACTTTATAAACTATTGTAATTAAAAAAGAAAAACAATTCTTTTAAAATTTCATTAGTAATCAAAAATTTTTTTCTTCACACTATAATGTCCTTAATTTATATTATTTATTATAACAATTAAAAGGAACTATCAGAGGCAACCATCTCTATCTCTATGGTTGGCACCCAATGATGTGGAAATTATCTCTGACTGTATATCTTTAGTCAGGAACTCTATCAGAGATGACCGTCTCTGTTTCTATAGTTGTGGCTCCCCGGCTGGGAACCATCACTCCCTTGTTGTTACATCTCGACTGCAACTCAATCCAACTGAATCTCCAACTGAAACTCCAACTGCTTTTGGCTCTCTGGGGCTCTATTTTTATGCCTGTCCCAAATTCTCTTGAGGGAGGCATGACAGATGTGGGGTGTCCATGCAAATCAAATCTTTAGCCAATGAAATAACTCCTGCCTTCGCATTTTGAGGCAGAGTTACTTCCTTCCCTTGGTTTAACCAATAAAGCAGCCATATTTCTGGTGACATCATTTCTTTCCATTTTCTTTCCTTAATTCATCTGATTATTTTTCAGGTTTTAAAATCTGTTCACAGGCAAATTTGAGAATTTCAGGATTTAACATTTTGGCCTCCATCAAAGATTCATGACAATCTCGAAACAATGTTTTGGCTACCACTTACTTCCCAGTTTCACCAGCTGTAAGGCTCAGTGCTTTCAATGGTACATTGTTTCCACTTGTCAAATAATGGCGGCAATGCAATGATCCCATCTGACCTGCTGCTCACACCTGCAAATGTTTTTTAATTCACTCCACTAGTTTGCAACATTTCATTTTGTAATATTTTTTTACAATTCATTAGCTGCATTCATATTGCAACCAAAGAAACAATTTTATTATCCATTAGGCTTATTTTTTTTCTCTGCTCACATTGGAACAATTAACCTGCACAATTAATAATACAACTAATAATAATTTCTTTCAGTTTGTTGTGCTAAAATAGTGTTATATTTTTCCACATGCAAAAATAATTTTTACAATTATATACCAGATTTATTAACCAATCTTCAAGACCATTGTCTGATAGAAAGTATTCTACTATAACACATTACTGAATAAATCCTAGGCCTAACTAATAAAGCAACAACTTTTAGGCAAAATTTGACTTTATTCATCAACAGTCTCCTTCTAGGGTGATACACTGATTTCAATGCTTCTCTAACAATTCAAAGCCTTTTTTGTAGAACAATTTGTCTTTGGCCTCAAAATACGTCTCAGTTTCTGATATCATTTCTTCACTAGAGTCAAATTTTTTTCATGGACCATCTTTTTGAGGTCTGAAAACAGCCAATAGTCACTGGAAGGCCAAATCTGGAGAATAAGGTGAATGCGGAATCAATTTGAAGTGCAATTCATGTAGTTTTGCCATTATTGTGATCAACTTGTGATACAGTACATTGTCTTCATTTGTGGTCGTTTTTAGTAATTTCTTCCTTCAAACACACCAACAATGCCATATAATATTTGCTATTCATGGTTCTTCCTTTCTTAAGGTAATCAATGAACAAAATACTTTGTGCATCCCAAAATACAGAGGCCAAAAACTTGCCTGCTGATGTTTGCTTCTTTGGTTGCTTTGGATGGCTTTCACCTGCTGCTGTCTCCTCAGCTGACTGATGATTTAACTTTGGAGTGAAGTGGAGGATCCATGTTTCATCCATTGTTAGATAGTATGCAAAAACTTCTAGTTGCGTTGAAGCGGTTATAAACAACACTCTGAATCATCGATGCATTGTTTTTGATTGACTGTGAGCAAACACAGCACCCAATTTGTTTACAGCTTTCTCATTGATAAATCTTCATGCAAAATAGTGAATGCATTACCTTCTGATATGTTCAACTCCTCTGCTATATCACACAAATTTAACTTATGATAAGCCAAAACGAGTTAGTGGGTGTTTTGGGTGTTTTCCAGCATCATTTGTGTCTGTACAACCACGTTTAATATCAGCATACTACCTCTTAACCATTGTTTCTGATGGAGCAGAGTCCAAATAACACTTATCAAGCTATTGCTTTGCTTGAACAGTATTTTTCCTATCAAATTGAATTGAATTGAAAACCATTATTTCTGATGCACTAAAGAAACATATGAACATCTGGCTAATATGAATCACAAAAACATGAATTATGATGACTTTTTAAATGAATGTGAGCATCTCAAGCACGACATGGCTCTTAATGAAAACTGTAAGACTCTCCCTGCACTGTACAGAAAAATAATTTTGAACAATTTGAAATCTGTATTCCCGAATGTTGAGATTGCACTCAGAGTGTTCATGTTCATGGTGGTGACAAACTGTACAGGAGAACATTCTTTTTTGAAGACTGAAACTAAAAAAAAAAACTTGCTTTGTAACACAATGGCGTATCATCATTTGAACTGAATTTTATACATGTGAATGGAAAATAATATCCTATTTCTGAAGACTATTGACTTTGATGCAATGAATATGCATACACCTTTGTTTCCCCCTCACAGTAATGTGATCGGCTGGTGTCAGCCATAAATACAGACAAAGGCAAGGATGTATAGAGGTCTACATCCATACTACTATTGGTCTATGTCTATTGACTATGACTATGTCTCAGGATACTGCATACGATGAGTAGCATCCATTACACTTATGTGCTAGATTGTCCTACCCGGTTACATTTGCCTAAACCACCTAGCTACCTCGAATCAGATATATATCCCTTTCCGGGACATTTCAGACTTCAAGTCAAAAATAGAAAAAAATCTCTGAAAAGAAATGCTGAAAATGCTGGTTATATTAAGATATTCGTGATAATTTCATACTGTACCATCTGATTAGTGCAACTTACTGAGTATTATTGTTTTTCAAGTTTAATATATTGTTCAAATGTTTATCATATTGATTAGTTTCTGCTGTACAGCATATTTTTAATGTTTCAGCACCAGTTTCGTTGAAGTGCCAAAAAAATAAATATATGTTTAATATTGTTGACCAGTTACTTTTTATTCCTTCAGTGTTTGTCATAGGTGCTCCAGCCCTCTAGTTTACCCAGGGTCTCATAATGCTATTAAGATACCCCTGCCTATAACCCTAACAAATGCTACTACTCTAGATCAATGTGATCCTGGGAACAACAGCAATTAAGAGGTGATTCCATGCTCCTCAAATACCTTCAGTCTCCCAATCAGAGGCCTTGCTGCCAGATGTACTTTATCATCATAACCAGGAATAAATATCAGTTGCAAGAAGATAAAATGCATGGTTGTTAGCAAAAGAGCTCAACATGCAAATTACAAATTGGAGATACCCAAATCAAATAAGTGCAACAATTTAAATATCTAGGAAGTGTTTTAACAGAGAACAGAAAGTGCAACACTGATATCCAAAGGGGCATTGGGATAGCAAAAGATGCCTTCCAAAAGCTAAACTAAGTATTAAGAATTAGTAAAATTTCATTAGAAACAAAGAGTACTAAACTATTATGAAATATCAATCCTCTTGGACAATTTTCTCACGGATAGAGAAGAGGCATGAAGCAATAGAAAGAAATTTAGTACTACAGAAGGGTGCTGAGATTATGATGGACCAAATATGTGGGCATCAACAAATTTTTAAAGAAAATTGAATAAAAAAAAGGATGCTTATGTTTAACATCAGAAAAAGATAATTGAAATTTCTAGGGCTCATCAAGAGGAAAGAAGGCTTGAAAAATCTGATACTCACAGGACAGGTTGAAGGTATGAGGAACGGAGGTAAACAATGCATAATCTACATAGTGAACTTGAGTAAATGGATTATGGAACAAGGTTTAGAAAAAGTAACAAAAAGACAAAAGTCATTAAGATCTACAAAGAACAGGAAATTGTGGAGAACCATGTTTGCAAATGTCCTGAAGGGACAGTGTACAAAGAAAAATTGAAAAAGCTAAATTAGCAAAATCAAACCTACCTGAAGAAATATTTTGTATAACACCAACACCAGCTGTATGAAAGGCAATTTCATTGACGTCATCAAGAAAATGTAAATTGTTCCGTGTGTCAAACCCACGATAGCCATAGACATGATCCAACACCAAATCCTGAAGAATAATAGAACATTCTAGAGATGAACAATAAAAAAAAAATCCAAAATAACATCATTCAAGGACATAGGAATGCAAGTGGATAGTGTGACACAATGAACAAAGATCATCTAGAGTACCTACAAAGTCAAGTGAACTGTAAATGATTTTATCTGGGTCTGGTTATAACAGTACAATCAAGATGTTAGAGCTTCAAATCAGCCACACAGGTCTACAAGTAGGGAATAATTAAAACTTTTTAGGATCAAGTGCCACTTGTAAAAAATGTCGGTTTGTTTCTTAGCAGCATATCAACATCTCTATGGGTTATTTAATGCTGAAAGCTACATATTTTCTACACAATTTTTTGGCTCCAACTACTGATATTTTCTACACAATTTTATGGCTTCAACTACTGATATTTTCTACATAATATTATACTTTAAGGACAAATTCATGTTTTGTAGATATATATGTTATAATCTATCTATTTTAGGTGTTATATGTTTGGGTATAAATCTATATTTTAAACTAGGCCATTATGTTTCCAGTTTCCATATTTTCAATAGTTTTCTCTTGTTGTTTTCATTGTAGTATTTATGGCTTATAGGTGCTAAATGAGTAAATTCAGCCAAAAATGTGTTTTACCATGTGTGTGTGTTTTTTTTTGTTTTTTTTTAATCATATCACCCCGAGCAAGGCAGTAATGCTACTGATGTGCAGGGGGCTATGTAAGAGTGAAAAGATTGGAAAAGAGAAAGCCGGAAATCACATCCTAAATAGGGAACAAGGGATGAGCCTCTACACCTGTTCAATAGACATGGGTGGAGTGTGAACCGGGCAATAGTTTAGTCTATCTACTCCAATTTGGCATGTTGTACATGTTGGTTGATCTTCAGTCTTCAGCAAATATGAATGGATAAGGTATGTATGACCTATGTGTAATACAGCTAGTGTTTTGGCAGAAAGTAAAAGAAATGGACTTCAGTTAGTCAAACCACTTTCTAAACAAGTGATAGTGTGGTTTGAGATATCAATCATGAGTTATCCATTGAACTATATAGACAGTTTGAGTGACAACCCATCACAAGCTGTCCATCAAGATGTAAATAGGATCAATGGCAGAGTTTTTACTGGTTTAAGGGAAGATCTGATCTGTTAGTCCATCATGAGAGAAAATTGAAGGAACAACAGAGATATGAACAGTGCAGTGGTTCCCAAACTGTGTGGCTTACCTCATAGGTGCAGAAGAAGAGGTCATCAGGTAAGTTAGAATAATTGAAAAACAAAGATTTAGAAACAATTCCAAAAAACTCATATGCCAAAAATAAATATGGTTTAAAAACTGAAAATAATATGATTGATTACTTGTAATTGTAGTCCCAATATAAATAGTTATAAATAATGATTGATTGATTGATTTTATCATGGTGATATTTTTGCATTATCTCAAGTATTAAGAATATAGTAACTAGGGTCTGCAAATTGAAGGAGAGAGTTATCAATAATAACACTGACTTTGTTATCATGCTTTAACCCACTATTTTTTTCTTATTTGGCAGACCTGAAGCAGACTACCACCACATTTAATTTTGTTGTTTTTCATTATTTTTTACTTTTTTCAGTGCAGTCCTATCAATTACCCACTTAGCTTTACGATTGGCAAAAACAATTTTGAAAATTTTTAATATTTAAACATTTTCGGGGTGGGGGGGCAGTTTCTCATACAATGTTATAGTAAATTGAGTCTCCATTTTGAAACCAGTCACCGGTACGACATTACCATCACCTGTAAATTTGTTCATTATCAAATTTTTTGAGCTTTTTTCAGTGCAATATTATCTTTTACACCTTAAATTTTATGAATGACAAAAAAATTTCAATATTTAAACAATTTCAAGTGGAGGGATCAGTTTCTCATACAACCTTATAGTGGATTGAAAATGGAGAATCAATTTACTTTAACGTATGAGAAACAGACCCCCACCCACAAATTTATTTAAATATTGTAATTTTTCAAAATTTTTTTGATAATTGGAAAGTTTAAGTAACAATCGATAGAACTGCACTGAAAAAGTTAAAAAAATGAAAAACAACAAAATTAACATAAACAAAGCGACCCCAACGCGAGTGGATTGAAAATGGAGGATCAATTTACTTTAACATAGTATGAGAAACTGACCCCCCCCAACAAAAAAAAAATTGTTTAAATATTGTAATTTTTAAAAAATTTTTTGATAATCAGAAAGTTTAAGTAACAATCAATTGAACTGTGCTGAAAAAAGTAAAAAAAAATGAAAAACAACAAACTTATATTTTAAATGTACTTTTTTTTCCACATACAATTTGGTGAGGTGCACGCAAAAATATTCTTTCTGAAAAGGTAACCCAGAGGAAAAAAAAAAAGTTTGGAAACCACTTTGGGAATAAAAACTCCATAAATTGAAAACAGGTTTTAAGTTTTCTCTTATCGCGATAACAAATGTTCCACCTTCTGCTCCTTTGCTAAATGGATACTGAGCCTTTCTCATTTTTTATTCATGCTGACCTAAATAGGATTTGATCCACAGCCTGGGACAGAAGCTGATTAGTAAATGAAAAACAACACAAATGACCTGTTCATATATTTACACTAGCACAAAGCTTTCTTGTCGACTGCCTCAGTTATATAAGAGTTCAATGTGCACACCTTAATAGAGGGATGCAATTACAGCACAAAACAGTTTAAAAACTTTCAGATATCAACACATATTTATTAAGAGTTTCTTTTTATATTTTATTCCGCTACAGTCAAACATATTCTTGTTCAAACACCAAAAATAAGTAGCATTTCAGTTTATTTTTTAGCATCATATCAATTTCTATGGCTTTAATGCCAAAACCTAAATATTTTCTATGTTATTTTATAATAATGGTTTTATTGATTTTATAATTAACCCAAATCTGAAAGAAGTGGATTCATACCTTTGCCAAGGGTATTTGCATGTAAATCAACATAACAAACCCAATTTGAACTTGGTTTCCTAATTAACAATTCTAAGTCATTACACCACCCACACATCCAAGCTTACAGCACCAAGTAACCACAAATAGCCACCCATCTAGATATTAACTTAGCTTGATGTTGCTTAACATCAGTGATCATGTGAGAACTGGTGTTTCAACATGATGTTGCCATAAGTCATACAAAGCGTTGCTTCCAATCAATGTAAGAATGGCTGCTAAGAACATTCTCCTCCCCAAATTTATAGACAAATCCTACAGATGCATGCTGGGATTTCTTCCTAACCAATAAAAATGGATAAAGTTTTAGTCTCATCACCCATATTTTTTTTTCTTTATTGTCTTGAAGTCAGAATGCTATAATTACTTGACTGTATCCCTTTTGTGAACACAATTCTTATTTTGTGAAGTGTTTGACTTATTACAGTGGATGCGCATTGTGATGCCATGGATGTCGACTCAAAATGAGAGATTAAAGAATCAATTTTTGAATTTCTGTTGAATTTGTTGTATTCACATACCTTGGGAAAAGAATTAATGTCTCGTCTCCCCCAGCTACGGGTTAAATAGCAAGACAGATTGAGTTCTGTAGCCTTGATTGGCAACCAGTCTACTGCAGAAAGTAATGAAAAGTTACTGCGTAAAATTCGTCAGTCATGTCTCATTCGAGACATGATCGCACAAGCATGTATCACATATGGTACTTAACTGTCTGACCGACTGTTGATTTGCCTAGATTTGACTTGTCTATATTTTGTTTGCTTAGTATTATTTTGTCTTGTTTATTGTATGAGAATTTGGTCAATTTTGTTTGTGGAGAATTTTGTCAGCTACACTAAACCATGGCCAATTAGTCCACTCAACATCAAGCGCAGTTAGTACTTAGACAGAAAGGGAGGGACCACTTGGGAAAACTGGGTACTGTAAACAACTTCCTACAATGCAAAATACATTTCAGTCATAAGTGAATCTCAAAGTGTTGACAACCTGTAAAAAATCAAATTAATCTTATATTTTATTCATATATAATTCTTATTATGTTTATGACTGCTACAATATGGTTTATTATATTTATATTATTATTATTATTATTTGGTCAAACTAGCTTTGACACTCATGAGTCTATCATGCTAACCATCACAGTCCTTCATCAAGGTCATTTGGGTGGAATCCGGAGTCCTAACATGATTGGTCAATGTAGGTGATTATTGAATGACCAATCCATTTGGTGCCATGGCTTGGTGTTCAGAGCAGTAGACCACTTGCAAGTTATTGTTTTGCTTACAAGCAGTGTCTTGCAAAGCACATTCTGCATTCACATTAGATTGTAGAAGTATCAGAGATGGGGTCATAGAGTTGTGATTTGGTTGGCTGTTGTCTCCAAGAGATGTTAAGTATAACATTCAAGTTTAGATTCCATCAAGCTTAGACTTGAGGATTTTAGTTAAAAAAAATCATCGTTAACTGCATTTTCTAGATGATGGAGAGCTGTGACATTGGCATTGGTGTTTGCAGTGATAGATAGGTCATCTGCATAGTCAATATCAGTCAAATATTTTTTGCAGGATATCGACTTTAGTGTCTTGATGATGAAGTAAAACTTAAATGATGGCATTTATCAACTGAAGTTCTCAATACATAATCAAGGGTAATAACAAAGAAAACAGGTGTACAGGTGTCATTCTGAAGAACATCTGCTTTAATGTCCAAGAAGTTAATTTTTCTGTTTGGAGATCTAACTGAAGATTTGATATTTCTGTATAGCATTATTATATCAGCTACTGTTTCAGGAGGATGTCATATGCCAGAAGAATCTTCTCCATTTTCCCCCCTATAAACAGAATCTAAGGCTTTAGAGAAAAAGGTTCCCAAACTTTTTAGAATTGCAACTCACTATTCATGACCACAGCTTATGGTAATCCACACAAATTTACTGGCTAAAAACATTTTAACTTCTATATCTTTGGCAACAGAATTTTACCTTTTGATTGAAATAGCATAGGTGTAGGAATCAGAATCACATATCTAAATATAATCAAAGGATACCTAGAAATATAAAGAAAACAGATATCTATAATAAAAAAAAGAATTCTGCAATCAACTGATAAAACAAGTACTATAGCTAAAGTACTGTATGAATGTGAAAATTGATTTCCTTTTTACGATGACGAATGATTAAATTAAGAACATGGCCAACCCTGATTCATTAAGCTCATCAAAACAATATACTGATTGATAGAACAGCCTGGCAATGAAAGCCCAAGTCTTGAACTATCTCAATAGATAGTGTTTAATTGAAACTAGTGCATAATTCTATTATAACTAGAACTACTAGCATTTCATTTGCAACCCACCAGTGATTTGGGAAAACTGATATAATGAATTTAAGTATTGGTTCATGTATTTGGTGACATAGCAATTATGGCTTCAATCCCTGAGCAGTGTCTACTTAGAATTGGTGGAAATGGATAAGAAATTAATTAAAATCAACCTTCTTCACTTTTATAAAAATTCACAATGACATGTGAAATCCTGGTTTTCCCAAATAGAAAAAGGATTGACCATGTGCTTAACAAAATAAAACCAGATTTCGCAAGTAGGTGTTAAAATGATTTTTGACCAATGGGAGTGACTTGTAAGACTTGGAAGGACTTGGCAATCCAATATGAAATTCAAAAGGACTATATAAATGACCTCAGCCTCAGTCAAGAGACAGATGGGAGCCAAGAGAGATGAAACAACTAACATATAATAGCAATTTCAAATCAACCCAGAGATAAGGTCAGGTCGCACCTTGTTCTCTTTCTCCTTTTCTCTCTCAACAATTACTGTGACAAACATTTTGTACAAACTCTTAATACCTCAACTTTATCATTGAACATGAACTCTACTCATAACTTCTTAATAATATTTTCTAATTGAGCATTGATTTAAAACAAAAGGTACCCCTGTATATATTATATTTAGATATAATGTACCCCTGGCTGCTACAAAGGTGTAGCAGCTAGGGGTACATTATATCTAAATATAATCAAAGGATGTCTAGAAATATAAAAAAAACCAAAGATATCTATAATCAGAAGATAAAATTCTGCAATCAACTGATAAAACTGGTACTATAGTTAAAGTACTGTATGAATGTGAAAATTGATTTCCTTTTTATGACAACGAATGATTAAATAAGGAACATGACCAATGCTGATTCACCAAGTTCGTCAAAACAACATAGTGCTTGATGTAACAACAGCCTGACAATGAAAGCCAGAGTCCTGAACAGATAGTTTTTAATCTTATCTAATGCGTAAGATAACTTTTAGCAACCTGCCAGTAGGTCACGACCCACAGTTTGGGAAATGCTGCTTTAGAGAAATCTACAAGTAAGGCAGCCTGTAGATTCTTTTCCCTGACATCCTCATTTATCCACAAACAGTCAAGGTGCATTTTTTTTAAAGCTACTTTTATTTTTTCAAAGCAACTTCTCTATTTAAAGGTGTATTTTTTTTTATAAAAATTGAGTTATAAATTTTTGCTATAGTTGAGGTAAATATGATTCCCTATACTTTTTGCTGATCCTAGAAATCCTTTCTTTGAGAAAGGAAGTCTGCAGCCTTCTGTCCATATTTCTGTAACTTCTCCATTATATATGGCCTTACAGAGTTGAAACAGAATATTGTTTAAATTCTGGGTTTTCCAAACCTCCAGCAAAATGCTATCAAGTGCAGCTGTTTTCCTATGTCTGGCGTTTTTTTAATGCCTCTTCAATTTCTACATTTTTAAAGTTTGCAGATTTAATGTCAAGAGGGCGTTCAATGATTTGCTCAACCATAGTATCTAAAATGTCAGATATCTAAATCTAAACTTATTTGTAAATGGAACTTTGTCTGTGTGTGTGTCCGTTACCTATAGACTCTGAAACGGCTGAACCGATTTTCTTGAAAATTTACACAATTGTACTATAAATGTCTGTGAGTGTTCTCAGCTAGGTTTTGTGTCGAGGTACCTCCGATAAATATTGAAAATCGATAATCGAAAAAATCAGTTTATAGAAGGAGTGGTCTGATTTTAATCAAATTTGATACACTCAAAGACATATGAAACGATATTCAGAAGTTTCAAGGTTGTAGTTCTTACAATAGTGCAGAAAATTGATAATATATACATATATATATATAAAAGGCAAGATGTTTGTGTGTGTGTCTGTTTATCTGCCTGTATGTCTGTATTTTTTCAGCCCTTTTATTTTAGTTTTTGCTTCGGGTTTGGCTCTAAGTAGGTATCATTGTAGTTCTTAGTCTCCGCCATGATACCATTTACTCAGAGGATTTATTTAGCCTTCAAATTTCAGTTTATGATGAAAAAAACTTATTTGATATCAATACCAGGAAATCAAAATTTGACTTACATCCATTCATTTTTCTTTCAGTCTATGGTTTTGCTTTAACTGGAAACAACTATTGCTTTTTAGTCTTTTGTGCCAATGTCCAAAGAGTCTGAGCTCCAGTACCATGAATTAGTTTTAAAGCTTTCATTACACCCAAGCAACGCTGGGGGCTATACTGCTAGTATTTTCTAAGAGATTTTTTAAAATAGTCTTGCCATTTATTCAGCCTTTCATCCTAACTATTTGTCTTTACATTTGTTCATTTTCTGCTACTGATCTCAACGACAGTTTTCCAAGAAAAAGCAGATTGTTGGCAGCAGCAGAAGTTGGTGAGCCAAATTTTTTCCTAGATGTATTCAGCTTGTTGATCTTCCTAAGAATTCTTGAGTTGAATAAATGCCTTGTTGAAGTCTTGGATTTAATTTTTCTTTAATCCTTAGTTGAAATTAGAAATGAAAGAAGCGATTAGTACTAAATTTATTACAAATATAAACAAATTGCATAAAATGAAAAATTAATTTGGTTTAATAAAACAATCTAAAAATGACTGAGTATGAGTCAGTGAAAATATCTAGAAATTATCTCAGCAAAAGTTGAAAAACGTCCACATGAAACTATGACTACAAGAATGAAGATTTGGAATTGAGTTATCAAAATAGTAGAAAATGAGTGTCAAATTTGATCGGGTGTTTAACTCACAGATATTTTAGTAGGTTTCTTCTTTTTGCCACTTTGGATTGTTTCATTCGCCTGCACTTTAGGAGGAGGATTCAAATTCCGACTGATGGTGGGACTGAAAAGGAATTAGACAGACGTACAGATATTAGCATTCAACCAATTGTAAACATTTAACCAAATCATTGCTGAAAATATTTGCAGTATCTTTTTATAAAATGTATGTTTGCATGTTGCTGATGCCCCTGATGAGTGGACGAAGTGATTGCAGTCCATCTACTCTAGTGTCAGAATGTTGACGGTAACACCAATCAGGTAAGTGACAAACTATATATCTTTATTATATATATATATATATATATATATATATAAACACACACATACATATACACCTACACACACACCCATATATATACACCCACCCACACACACTTTTTATATATATATATATATATATATGTATATATATTACGGAAATCAACGAATTTTAACGAAACTTGGTTATAAGCAACCAACAATTTGAAATGAATTGTTTGAACATTATTTTTTTATCGATACTCGTATTTAAGTAGATATTCTGTTTTTAATGAAACAGTATTATATATTTATATCTACCGGCCTGATTATTTACGATTATTGTTTACAATGGATCGAAAACTGTGTTATATAGGCTTGATAAAAACCTTGTTTAGACTGGAGGCTATTCGTGGTCAAGAGGTCTAAGACGTTACCAGATCAAATGGTAGCTTCCCCTATATAGATGGGGGTCACAGGTTCGAATCCTGCCGAATAGCACACATTTTCATAATAAAAATTTATTGTAAATAATCAGGCCGGTAGATATAAATATATAATACTGTTTCATTAAAAACAGAATATCTACTTAAATACGAGTATCGATAAAAAATAATGTTCAAACAATTCATTTCAAATTGTTGGTTGCTTATAACCAAGTTTCGTTAAAATTCGTTGATTTCCGTAATATATATATATATATATATATATATATATATATAAAAGTGTGTGTGGGTGGGTGTATATATATGGGTGTGTGTGTAGGTGTATATGTATGTGTGTGTTTATATATATATATATATATATAAAAAAGGCTAAACCTGAATACTAACTGGCATATTAAAAAAACAAACCAACCAGTTTTGCTCCCGCTCTTCAAGCCTCATCAAAAGATTAACTTAAATTTAAATAAAATATGGAAAAAATGAAGGAAAGAGAAGAGAGAGGAATAAAAAAAAGATTTTTAATTATAATGTGAAAGGGAAAGAAGTACTATCGGCTAACAAGAGTGGCTTCAGCTGAATCACAATGGTGAGCTGAACATCAATGTGTGATTAATCCCTAAAGAATAATCATGATTTAGACCGGATAAAGGTGCTGGGGTTGTTTTTACAGATCATCCAGAGTACGTGGCTAAGACGTCATCTATTTTGGAAGACACATCTAAATTTGAAAAGTTTGGCTCCGTTGATACATGTGATCCCACTAACTCAAGTGAAACAAAATTTCGAAAGTAACTCTTGAGGTAGGTAAAAAGTAGGGTTCTCTCCTAGGAAGTTTTGGATGAAATTAGTCAGTCTGGATCAATTTGACCCCATCTATATGGGTAGCTAAAAATACATAAGGATGGGAAACTATTAAGACCCATTGTTTCAATGATAAGATCAGTCCAACACTAGGTTGCCAAATGGCTTTCTGTAGTGTTATAGCCAGTGTTGTAACATTTAAGCACATTTTGCATAAAGGATTCTTTTTCCTTTGTTGATTGTATCCAAAATTGTTCTTCTTCAGGCAAGTTCATGTGTTCCTTTGATGTGTTCTCTTTATTTGTGTTTCTCTCTGCTGGAGACAATATTTGCTTTGATTTCACAGTTCCTTGTCTCTCTCTAGTATTCCTGAATCAGTATGGTTGAATTGATGAAATTTGCCATGTCCTCTGTTGAATTTAGTTTTGATAATATCATGTATTAACAGGTTGATGGGGTTGCTATGGGCTCTCCTTTGGGTCCAGCATTGGCTAATATTTTTGTGAGCTTTCATGATAAGAGAATACATTGTAATACACTTTGTCTTCAACTATATCGTTGATACATTGACAATACTTTCTGTTTATTCAATAATGAAGTTGAGGCTGATCAGTTGAGAAAGAGTCTAATTCTCAAATGGCTTTTCTGGGTGTCCTGTTAGATTGAACACCAACAATTTTTCTCACCTCAGTTTATAGGAAACCTACATTTGCAGGGGATGTGTGTTGTGGTGCAATGGATATCGAATCAGAACGAAAAATCTGGTAGCCAAGTTCAAATTCCAGTTGAATTCCTTGCATTCACTTACGTGCAAATACCCTTGGGAAAGGTATTAATCCATCTCTTCCCTCCAGTTATGGGCTATATAACAGGACAGATTGGGTTCTACAGCCTTGGATGGCAACCAGTCTACCACAGAAAGTAATGGCAACCTATTGCGGGATAATCTTCTGCCCAGTCAATCATGCCACTTTCAGGACATGATCGCCCAAGCGTGTATCACATATAGCACTTAAATGATTGACATTTGCTGGGTTATATACATGTTGGAATTCTTTTTGTCCAAGTAAGTGTAATATAAACTTTACTATGATGCTAATGATCTTTTCAGTGTCTTTTCTGGACAACGAATTAATTTTGTTGTGGAGACCTTATGCGGTGTTGGGTATTTTTTTCTTTTTTAAACATATCACCCCAAGCAAGGCAGTGATACCACTGATGTGCATGGGGCTACGTAAGAGTGAAAAGATTAGAAAAGAGAAAGCCAGAAACCACATCCTAAACAGGGAACAAGTGATGAGCCTCTACACCTGCTCAGTAGACGTGGGTGGAGTGTGAACTGGCCCCTAATACTGTTCATTCTGTTATCCACAACAAAACTGCCGAGTTCAGAAAGGTCAAACCGATTATAATTAAAAAATGCCGTTTATCTGAGACTTCCCTGGATTGAAGCTGACTGTGAAAGTTTAACTAAAAAGATTTCATTTAGTGTTCGTGCTTGTCATTTCTCGGCTGAGGTTCAAGTGGTGTTTCAAACTCAACCTATTTTCTGTTCTAGTTACAAGATCATTATCCCCTTCATCAAATAAATTCTGTGATATAATTGTGGTTATGGTGCCAACTACACAGGAAGAACCACTCAGCATCTAGATATGAGAATTAAACATCACGTTCCAAGTAAGATCAGGAATCATAGCTTGACTTCTAATGAACCTGTCTTTAATACCTATGGTTCCTCCATATGCGAGCACCTTATAAATAATAAAATGTATGCTGGTGATTTTAGTGTTGACAGGTTCACACTCTTTATTTCATTTTAGAGTGCTAGAGTCTTTGTATACCAAGTCCTGCAAACCTTCTCTCTGTAAACAGTATGAATGTTTGCTGGGACTTGCTATCATAAGCCTCTAGTACTTCTTTCCCTTTCACATTATAATTTTTTTTTTTATTTATTTCTCTTCTCTTGTTTTTATTCATTCCATAATTTATTTCAATTTAAGTTAATATGCTAATGAGGCCTGAAGAGTGGAAGCGAAACGAGTTGCTTCATTTTTAACATCCCTACTATACAGCTTTACACTTTCATATTTATTATAAAGTTCCGTACCTTCAAAAACATCTTTTCATATATATATATATATATATATATATATATATATATATATATATATATAAAAAATTCAAATTTTTTTTACATTGCATGGCCATTTCTTTTGGCAAATAAATTTAACACCCATTTCATCAATGAGACCAAAACATTATGGGGAAAATAAATTATTTTCTCATAATGCTCATTGGTAAGATGGGTGTTAAATTTACCTGCTGAAACAGCCATTTAATATAAGAAAATTTGAATTTTTTATATGTAATAAATATTGGCTCCGTAAATAATGAAATTTAATTACATTGAACCTTTTAGCTGGATCAGTGTTACTATTAATAGGATCCTTTGGGATTTACCTCCAAGCCATGGTGGGGAGTATGACCTATATATATTACTTCAAATGTTAAAATATTATTTCTAGGGGATACCTATATTTGAAAAAGACATCTCAATTTTTTTTTTATTTTATTTTAAACAATATGTATTACACTTATCAACTTGCACACTTGAGAAATTTTGATAAAAAAAATTGAGCTCTCCAACAAGGCTCAAACCTGAAACTACTTTTATTGACGAAACCATCATTTGATCCAAATTGCTTAAGACAGACTCAGACATCATCACAACCCAGCAAGCCTCTATTTTTACCTTTTTTCATTTTTTTTTGAGTGCACAGGCTGATAGACATAATACCAACTGTTTAAAATGTTAAAATTAGGATGTCTATTTCAAACACAGGTAACCATTGGAAATAATGTTTGAAATAATAAAAATTTCAGATTAAAAATAAATCCATTAATTCATTAGAAATTACTTTGTTTACATTTCAGATACAAAACTTAATAGATATAAGCTTTCAAGAATAAGTGATTGAGGAAGTGTGCACTTCTTAAAAGGCCAAATAGAGCCTTACTATGCTATGATGCCATCTGCGGCTGAGAACTCTGCTAAATTCTCCTACAGAGGATAATACATGCTCGAACCCTACCAGAAAGGACATTTTTTTTTAAATAAATTTTTCCAAATATACAAACTGATAAATTGTTATGGTGAAACACACATATTCCTCAGATAATGGACTCTCCCTCCTGTATTAATAACAGGAAGTTAACTCGAGAAGCTCTTGGGAAGTTCATAGGAGTTCTTAGAAGTTCTAGAGAGTTCTTTAGAGTTCTATTGGAGTTCAGTAGAACTATTAGTTAGTCCAACTATGTCCAAACTGAAACTAAGGTAGTTGATATTAGTCAGCAGTTAGCCAAATACTAAGGAGTCAGCTTTCAGTGGAAGATTATAAAGTTCCTAACATTTTGGGTGTGTTAAGTCAATTAGCAAGGGACATAGCACGATTATAACTTTCAGTGCAAAAACTACTCCACAACATAAATGTAATACATTTTTTAAATATTTGAATCCAGGTTAGCTCTTTTGCTTGCCCACAACTTTCAATTGATAATGCATTTTTGTGCTTGATTATTGATTTGAAATTCCACATTATTATTCTTGAAATACTGTATCCTTTCAGGACATTGGCTATCATGGGCCTCCTATTCCTTATTTCTCTTAATTTTTTTCCTCTTAGTATCTCTCCGAAACCCCATTTTGCCATCCAATTGCACAAACCCGTCAAGTAGGTCTCACGCTGCTTGCCCCCATTTCTCTTTTCCTCTATCCGTCCTGTAAGTATCAGGTTCTTCAAGCCTTCCTTCCTCATTAGGTGTCCCAAGACCCTCAGTTGTCTTTTCTGGATGCCAAGTGTAAGTTTCCTTTTCATTTGCATATTTCTCCCAAACCTTGTCATTGCTTACATGTTCAGTCTATGGTATCCTCAGCATCCTTCTGTAGAACCACATTTCTGTTGTTTCGAGTCTCTCCTTCATCTTTGAAGAGATTGTTCAGCATTCATTTCCATATAAAAGAACAGATATCTCATGACAGTTTAC
This sequence comes from Ascarosepion bandense, assembly GCA_037127315.1. Classification (NCBI taxonomy): domain Eukaryota; kingdom Metazoa; phylum Mollusca; class Cephalopoda; order Sepiida; family Sepiidae; genus Ascarosepion; species Ascarosepion bandense. The sequence goes on along the minus strand of JBBBDQ010001713.1, from coordinate 207,995 downwards.
TACCATTTTCTTTCCTGTCTCTTAATACTCTGCTTAGCCTTTGAAATGTGTCTTTGGCCATGCCAATCCACCTTCGGATCTCAATGTCAAACTTTCCAACCTCTGTCAGAATGCTTCCCAAGTATCTAAATTTTTGTATCTGCTTGATTTTAGAGTCCCTGACCTGTAGTTGGCATTTTGGAGCCCTTTTTTTTATGTTACCAAAATTAGATTGTGAAAAAATTTTGATAACCTATTCGAAAGGTTTCCTAAATTTGCAGACAATATTTTTGCTGACATGAGAACATATTGAAATTTTCACAGTAATTATTATTGTTGAATTTATTGCTAACATTTTTGTCAAGATTTATAAAGTCCGTTTTGTTCAATTTCAAAAAACCAATTGATGAAATTTGAATAAGTTGATTTGGTTGGAAAACTACTTTGAACAATGTTCTTAATTTAATTTAATTTAATTTAATTTAATAGGAAATCATGGTAAGCAATATTCTTAAGAAATTTATTTTTATTTTTAAGAGTGAACAATAAATTCTTAAGGTTTTATGCTCTTGAGCAGGCAACATACAGTTGATCATGAGTAAATATTTCTTTTTGGAGCCAAATTCCAACTTTTCAAAGCATTTGGTCTTGCGATTTGTTTATAATTCTCACAAATGCAGACCAAGCCGAAAACTGAATTCTTGTACATATAAAAACAAAGAAAAGATGTGCATAAAACAATATTACAATTTCATAAAATAAGTATTTGTTATTTAAATCATTAAATTGTTTTTAAAATAGTGGGTGTATCTAGTTGATGGATGAAAACAGATTCTGATTGTCTCAAGTCTTTCTTAGTCTCCGCACCGATACACTCAACAGCTCAACCGACAAAAAATCCAACTCACCCACCTGCCAAGATTGCTCATTTTATATTAGTTCTAGCTGACCAAAATTTGCATATGTTACACGTTTGTAACTCATAAATTACACCCACCAAGGACGCTCGTGCTTTTATTGTTGACTTCCAGCACTCTGCATGCAAAACATGTTCCTGCTTGTTTGGGATTCTAAAGTAGGCCATTTTTAATCAGTTAACATTTTTTTTCCTTGTTCAACCAGCATTTCATCTAGCCAGAGGTGGTTGCTATATTTGCATAAGCATCCACTATCCTGCTTGCATATCACGCATGCCACTCATTGCCTCTTTGAACGAGGGACTGTAGTCAGTTCATCAGAACCCACAGACTGACACCTTTCAGTTCCACTACAGTGTATTTTGTATGTTCAATAATAAAAATTTTAATTTTTCCAAAAATAATTAATGATAATTCATTGTACTAAGCTACACACCCTAGTAAATCCAACTCTACTTGGTATTCACTTATCTGTTTTCATTTCTCCCCAAAGTTTAGTTTCAATCGTTCATCCTATGGCCATTTTAGAGGATGTTTGAGTTTTGTTTAACAGCATATCAACACTTCTGTGGGTTATTTGATGCTAAAAAGGTGGCATTTTAAGGTATTTTTTTTAATGTTCGGTTATAGTGAGAGTGTTGATTTAGTCAAATTGTGATGAAAATCTTTTGTTTTTATTTTAGAAAACTGAAAATGTCTTTTAGTTTTGTATTCAAAAATGTTTTGCTGAGAATAATTTTTCCTTCAAAAATGTATCTTTTTCTATAAAAGTCTATTTTTATGCATATGTTCCTATAAAAGTCTATTTTTATGCATATGTTCCTATAAAAGTCTATTTTTATGCATATGTTCTTATAAAAGTCTATTTTTATGCATATGTTCCTATAAAAGTCTATTTTTATGCATATGTTCCTATAAAAGTCTATTTTTATGCATATGTTCCTATAAAAGTCTATTTTTATGCATATGTTCCTATAAAAGTCTATTTTTATACTTTCATAATGTTTTGACCCCACTTTAGGGGCTAACTATTTGCCCATAGCTGGGATCCTAACAGGTGCTACCACACCAGGTCAGAATGGATCTGGGAACAACAGCAATTAAGAGGAGGTTCCATGTTCATCACAACCTCCTGATCAGAGGCCTTGCTGCCGGATACAGTTTACAGTCATGCCCAAGACTATTTAGAGGATGTGATGAATAGACAGACTGACAGAAGTCACAGAATTTTATATATATAATTTTATATAAGGATTACATACAGTTTTACTTTAGCCTTGCAATACTGATACATTATGATTTAAAAACACAAATATTTCAAAGTACATTCAGCATGAATTCTTTGCATTGTACATCAAACAGTTGCATTGAAGCAACTGAAGCCTTATTTATATTTCAAACTATCACATTTAATGAGGATACTATTTCCAAACCCAATGAAAATTTAAAATAAAATTAAAGTAATCTGCAAAACCTCAAACAAGTTAAACCATTATTTGAAGTTTTATGGAATTTTAAAGTTGGTGAGTTTTTTTTTTTTAGTTTTGTTTTACAGCATATCAACCTCTATAGGTCATTTAATGCCAAAAAGGTGGGATTTTAAGGTATTTTTTAATGTTCGGTTATAGTGAGATGGTTGATTTAGTCAGATTATAATGAAAATTTTTTGTTCTTATACTTTTTTATTTTAGAAAATTGAAAATGTCTACTAGTATTGTATTCAAAAACGTTTTGTTGAGAATTATTTTTTTTCTTCGAAAATGTGTTATGACAATTTTTTCTTCAAAAATGTATTGTTGGTAATATTTTTCTTTCAAAAATGTATATTTTTCTATAAAAGTCTATTTTTATACTTTCATAGTGTTTTGACCCCAATTTGAAGGTTAACTATTTGCCCATAGCTGGAACCCTAACAGGTGCTACCACTCCGGGTCAGGGTGGACCTGGAAACAACTGGACCTGGTGGTTCTATGCTCCTCACAACCTCTCAATCAGAAGCCTTGCTGCCGGATGCAGTTAAAGTTAGTGAGAAAATATGCTCTCCACTGTCTTTCACATAAATTGCCTAGATATAATGTTAAGCCAGATTTTAACTTATATTCATTCATATAGCAATGACCACTGGCTTTACTGCTACTCCATTATTTCTTCAACTAAGCTGTACTTATTTCATGCACAAACTTAATGTTTCTGGCAGTAAAACTTATGAATCACAAGACACCATGTTTTGTTTTTAGAAGGTCGAGTGGTCAAGATGTGTTAACATTAGTAACACATGAATTATTGACCACTGAACAGGACTATCCTCTCCATTATAAGAAAGAATACTGTGCATTTATTTGCATATATATATAATTTTCCTCCTGTCACACACATATAGAAAGAGAGAGAGAGAGAGACAATAGCAAGGCAGTGTCAGCTTAGTTCATTCTCCTTACTACCAATTATTAAACTTTTCAATACCAGTTATGAAAATTTTTGCCTCATGTTGGCTCTTGAACAGTGACTTATTTCATTTTTGTGCAATAATTAAGTGTCAAGCCATGAATATATATATATATATATATAAATCTAAACTTATTTATAAACGAAACTTTGTGTGTGTCCGTTACCTATAGACTCCAAAACGGCTGAACAGATTTTCTTGAAAATTTACAGAGTTGTACTATAAGCGCCTGCGAGTGTTCTTAGCTAGGTTTTGTGTCGGAGTATCCCCGATAAATATAAAAAAAAATTGGGTTATAGAAGGAGTGGTCTGATTTTAATCAAATTTCATACACTCATAGACAAAGACATAAGAAACGATATTCAGAAGTTTCAAGGTTGCAGTTCTTACAATAGTGCAGAAAATCGATAATATATATATAAGGCAAGATGTTTGTGTGTGTGTGTGTGTGTGTTTATCTGTCCGTATGTATGTTCTTTATACAAATCCACAATTTTTATCCAATTCTCACCAAACTTCACACAAATATTCTTTAGGCTGAGTCTGAGCTTCAGGACCATGGATTAGTTTTAAAGCTTTCATCAAATCTGAGCAATGCCGGGCTATACTGCTAGTGTATATATATATACATATATATATATATATATATATATATATACATATATATATATATATAAAATCTACAAATAAACCTGTTTCACTGTATCTCAGTGCTTCAGTGCAGCTAGATTAACCATTTGCTTCAAGCCAGGATTGAAATCCGACTGATTCGTCATCAGATATCTTTCTGCACTATCAGCAGAGAAAGGCAGCTTTCATAGCAGGTTATTCACAGGATGTAAACAAAATCCAGTAACTGAGAGCATTCAAAGCCAAAAGCAAACTGCATTCAATTTATTAATCAAAGAATTTAGCATAAAGCAGGAAGTAGTTACTGTTTTTTTTTATGAAATCTACCCCTCTCTAGCGAGAGCATAAAATATATATCCTCTCTAATAATAATAAAGACAGTTGTGTATTTATTTATATATAAACCTTTCAAATATTTTGCCATCATTTTTTATGACAGGGGTACACTCGTTATATGTATAATGAAAATGAATTGTTACTGATTTTTGCTATAGAAATACTCTGAAAATCAACAAGTGTATTTTAATCGGTCAACAATTAATGCAATTGCTACTAATAGAACAAGACTGTTGCATCTATAATGTAAATGCATTGTTAATGATTTTCTTACAGGAATGCATCAAAAATCAGAAAGAAAAGAATTGTCAGTGCACAGGATTTTCCTTACCCGTTCAGGACATTTCCATTTGAAAGTTGTTGATTCGGTTTTAGCCCTTCACGTCGTTGTAAGGACTCTGCATAGATTTTGCTTGTGTAGTCAATCTTTTTCTCTCGTTCAACGTCGCTATCATAACCTAAATATGCAAATAAAAAGAATAACTTTGTTATTATGTATCAGACTTTTTAGACAATTGACCTCTTCACGAAATCTTTGACCCCACCTCAACTCCTAAACATACAAACAAAAAATTATCATAATATGAGCCTCTTCACCTATTCAATAAATGCGCCCGGTTCACACTCCACCCACATTTATTGAACAGGTGAAGAGGCTCATCCCTTGTTTCCTGTTTAGGATGTGGTTTCCGGCTTTCTCTTTTCCATTCTTTTTACCCTTACGTAGCCCCCTGCGCATCAAATTTGAAGCTGAGTATAACAATATCAACCACTTTGAAGACTTTGTTTTATTTTTTTGTCAAAAAATATAAAAAATTATAAGAATATAAGAAATTAATTTTTATTTTACAATGTCTTTTTGTGGGAAAGTGAAGAAACTTGGAAGAAGAGGAGAATTGGCACGATCTAAAGATGTTGCATGCATTGGGTCAGTTGACTGAGGTCACTGGCGGTGATGTTGACAGCTTGCCCATTTGACAACTTCCTACAGTGGTGTGAGTGGCATTCTTAAAAGCAGATCTGGTGGATCATGACTCACATTTTGTTTTACATTTTTTTAATTTAGTAGCAACATTCATGATTGGCTCATCTTATATTGTATTTCAATTTTTCTTTTTTTCTTTTTCAGGAGATTTGTTCTGTGAGCTGTATGCGATGCTCAAGGCACAGAAGATGACTTTATTTTTGGCTTTGCTTTCTTAGCATTCACAACTGGCCAACAGATTTTGAAAGAGATCCAATTTGAAGCAGAGTATAATAAGATTGAATGTATAACAGAAAGCGAGGCATGGTGGAGTAATGGATAACAGCTCGGATTGAGGAATCGGAGAGCCGAGTTCAAATTCCAGTCCGATTCATTACATTCACTTATGTGCTAATACTCTTAGGAAAGGTACAACTCCATCTCTTCCACTCCAAGCTATGGGTAAATAGCAAGATAGAATGGATTCTATAGCCCTGGGTGGCAACCAGTCTAGGAGAAAGAAAACCTGCCTGGAAAGAGTTGGGCTCCATCAGGCAGTCGTGCCCAAGGAACCACGCTTCTACTGAAACTTCAGGACAGATGGTGCCCCAACAACTTTAATGAGTCACGGGATATTTATAATGGAAATAAAGCAAATAACTCCACCCCTTAAAAGCCTACTCATTACAAAAACAACAGAACCTAATATGATGAAGATGTGACCCTACAAAACACTGAGAATCTATAGAGTCAATACACATAAATACCTAGAAATGAATGCAAGAGAATAACAATTTACCCTCTTCTTCAGAATCTGTGTCCGAATCATCACTTTCACCTTGACAAGTTGTACTTTTGCCTGCAGGATTGTTTGAGGCCCAAATCATTACAGACATATCAGCCCCACCAACAGTCACAAGTTTCTGGTCACCATGACACCATCGAACATTGGTCACATGGGCACTGTGCCCATTGTATTTTTTGAACTTGGCAAATCGTCCCTGAAATAAAAAAAATAAACATTTTTTTTTGTTTTATTTAAACAAGTTTTTAACCATGTAAAAACTGACTGATGAGATCAACAGAAATTTATTTGTCTATACTTCTGATATGTTGCAGTATTTATATTATTCAGACTGTTGTCCTCATCTTTACTGCCATATTTACACCATTTCAGTCATTGTACACTCAGTCCTTCTTCATTCTTACAACGTCCAAGACATTAATTTAAAACAGTGCTTGATATATAATATATAGAGCTATGAATATCTATTATAAATTATATTTTAGAACATGTACAAATTTTTTATATATCCACTACAAATCATACATTTGTTTCAACATTGAAACTACAATGTCTCATCAGGTGGTGTGGACAAGAATGGAAAGCCTCTTATATTTGGTGAGTTGTGTGTGGGATGTTGGTGGGGGTTAGTGATAAGGGAATAAGTCTTGTGAATTGTCCTTTGAATTTTGAAGAAAGTGGTGTGGGTAGTGAATATAGTTGATTAATGAGTATCTTGGAATTTTGTAGACAGATTTAACATTAGCAGATAGGATTGTAAGTTTTATGATCTTGCGACTAAACTTTATCCTTCGGGTTTCTTAGAGGAGCAGAGTAGGGAGGTGTAAGGTGTGGGGGATGGGATTGGACTTACCGCTTATTTGTACAACTATAGAATCTTTTTGTATTTAAGCACAGTTTTTATAATTAATCTAATTTTGTATATTTAACCTTAATTTTGGGTTTAGGAAATCGATGTTTTTGTTCTCCCCCCCCTTTTTGGAGTTCATGCTTCATTTAGGAGGAAAAAAAAAAGTTTGAAATTTATATTTATTCTGTTATGCGAAGCTACTTTGGCCAAGTTATCAGCAGCCATTACAGCTCCATGCCACGTGTTGTTCTTTGAATGGGAATTTACCTAGCAGGCCGACTCGCTTTGATATTTGGGAAAAGCAAGAATTGAAGAATGAATCTTAATTCAAATTTCCTGTGTTAAACTGTGAGGTATTTTCCGTTTGTTTTTTTTTTTTTTTGTTTTTATATATATCTATGTTTTTGTTCTCCCCCCCCCTTTTTGGAGTTCATGCTTCATTTAGGAGGAAAAAAAAAAGTTTGAAATTTATATTTATTCTGTTATGCGAAGCTACTTTGGCCAAGTTATCAGCAGCCATTACAGCTCCATGCCACGTGTTGTTCTTTGAATGGGAATTTACCTAGCAGGCCGACTCGCTTTGATATTTGGGAAAAGCAAGAATTGAAGAATGAATCTTAATTCAAATTTCCTGTGTTAAACTGTGAGGTATTTTCCGTTTGTTTTTTTTTTTTTTTTGTTTTTATATATATCTATGTTTTTGTTCTCCCCCCCCTTTTTGGAGTTCATTTGGACTTTAACTAAGTTAAAACTTAGTTAAACTCCACTTTTGTAAGTTTGTGTTTTTTTTTTTTCAAAGGATTGTTCGTGTTCGATTTTTTTTTTTTTTTTTTTTTTTTTTTTTTTTTTTTTTTAATAGGAGTAGATAGGTCACACTATCGCCCGGTCTATACTCCTCCCACGTCTATTGAACTGGAGTAGAGGCTCGTTCCTTGTTTCCTGTTTAGGATGTGGTTTCCGGTTTTCACTTCTCTCTCTTCAGACCTTGGTACTGGTGCTTCCGTGAGTTTCCTGCGATCTGGCCGGTTGGTGGCAATGGCTCATCACTGTGAGGGTACCGGGTTGGCAGTTTCCTGGTTGCTGCTTCCGACTGGTAGTTAGGAGCCCTAACTCTTGCGTAGCGTCAAGAGCGGCTGCTCTGATCAACAGTTGTATAATATCGGGGTTCTTGTAGTGCCATGTCGCGCATGGATAGGTGTCCCTGCAAGCGCTTTCGGTGGGCAACCCCGAGGCCACACCTTGTTGCAGCCCTAGCCAGTCCCCCTCCCAGCTCAGATCGTGGGTAATGACCGCCTGTATCCTCTACCCTAGGTCCCTTTCTATAAACCAAAAACATGACAAGACAAAACAGAAATGACCCTAAACCAGCTAAATCCAAACCACCTAAGCCCATTAACCTCTCCTTCACTAATATCCGAGGCATTCGTACTAACTTTGCTAGTGTAGAAGCGTTCCTGCATGAAAAGTCCCCTGACATCCTCGCGCTCTGCGAAACTAACCTCAACTCAACTATTCCCTCCTCTGACCTCTTCATCCCTGGTTATCTTCCCCTTTTAAGGAAGGATTCTACTGTCCACATGCATGGGCTGGGTGTTTATGTCAGCGAACACCTCCCCATAACTAGGGTGACTTCACTCGAATCTACTGACCACCAATACATATGTCTCCGCTTGTCTCTCCTCAGTTCGGTTAGCTACCTATTCTTCCTTTACCGTTCTCCCTCCTCTCCTGACTGCTCCCTACTAGATAGCATTGCCGACGACATAGATAAGGCTATTACCTATCACCCATTTGCCCACATATTTGTATTTGGAGACCTCAATGCCCATCACTCTGAGTGGCTTGAAAACGCTGTTACTGATTCGGCGGGCACTCACGCCATGAACTTTGCTATTTCCCAATCCCTTACGCAAGTGGTGGACTTCCCCACTCGCTTCCCAAGCACACCCTCGGGTCATTCCTCACTGCTAGATATATGTTTCACCTCTGCGCCCGACGCCTGTCAAGTCTCGCAGCTTTGCCCTCTCGGCAACTCCGACCACGCTGTAGTCTCCCTCAGTATTTCTTTCCAATCTCACTCCCCCCAGGATCCCCCTACTCATAGAACCTCCTACCTCTACCAAAAAGCTGACTGGGAAGCCTTTCGCGATTTCCTCTGCGACGTCCCTTGGGGAAAAGTGTTTGACCTATCAGTTGATGACTGTGCCTCTGAGGTCTCGTCATGGGTGAAAGCTGGCATTGATGCCTTCATACCCACCAGGAAGTATTGCTTAAAACCTCATTCCCCTCCGTGGTTCTCTCCAGCCTGCTCAGCCGCCATTGCCCACAGGAACCATTACTTCCATCTATTCCAGAGACAGCCAACTGATCACAATAGGCGCCTGTTCACATCCGCTCGCAGTGAGTGCAAGAGAACTCTAAATGACGCCAAACAGTTGTTTGCGGAGAGAATGCGACAGCACATAGCTGACCGCAAGTTCGGCTCCAAGGACTATTGGAGGATTTGTAAACGAGTGCTCAACAATAGGAAATCCTCAATACCTCCTTTAATCCATGGATTTGACGTTCTCACGTCATCTGCTGAGAAAGCTGAGTGCTTTGCCCGCAGATTCTCATCCAACTCCACACTCGACTCGTCCGGAGTGCACCCACCCGACTTCCCTATTAGAACTGAGGCCAAACTGCATGACGTGTATATTACCCCGACAATAGTATCCAGAGTAATTTCAAAACTCGACCCCCATAAGGCGTGTGGAGACGATGGAATCCCGGTGATAGTCCTTAAGAGGTGTGCCCCTGAACTTTCCCCTGTCCTCTCTAAACTGTTTAACTACTGCCTTTCTGCTTCCTGCTTTCCTGCATGCTGGAAATTCTCCTCAGTCGTTCCTGTCTTTAAGAATTGTGGTGAACCCTCGGACCCATCCAACTATCGCCCTATCAGTCTCCTACCAATATTCGGGAAAGTGTTCGAGGCTATAATAAATGCTGAAATAGTTCATCATCTCACCGCCCACAAGCTGTTCTCCGACAGGCAATATGGATTCCGATTTGACAGGTCCACAGCCGACCTGCTAACTACTGTAACAGAGTACATGCTACAGGCCCTTGATGAGTCTGACGAGGCTCGCGCGGTTGCTCTGGATATCTCCAAGGCTTTCGACAGGGTTTGGCACCCTGGCCTCCTATGCAAACTACGCGGTTATGGTATTACCGGTCGCCTGCTTGACCTAATCCAATCTTTCTTAAATAACCGCAAAATGAAGGTCGTTCTGAATGGGCGTGCCTCTTCGTCCTACAGCACGAATGCTGGTGTCCCACAAGGCTCTATCCTGGGCCCAACGCTCTTCCTTATTTTCATCAACGACCTCCCAGATGAGATCAGGTCCCAAGTAGGCATCTACGCAGATGACACTACAATATACTCCCGCTCCAGTAAGAAACCTGTCGTGGCGGACAGACATAATCTCGCTGCTGACCTTGAGCGGGATCTACACTCTGTGGTGAACTGGGGCAAGAAGTGGCTTGTCAACTTTAATTCCTCTAAGACCAAGCTGTTGTCTGTCAACCATTACAGGCAACCTCTTCTGCCTCCCATAAGCATGGACCAGATGATTCTCCCGGAGAGTAATACACTACGCCTCCTCGGACTTACCCTGTCCTCAGACCTCAAATGGAAGCACTATATTGAATCCATAGCAAAATCTACTGCTAAGAAGATTGGGTCACTATGTCGATCCAGGATGTTTTTTCCACCTGAATCCATCCTGCATATATACAAGTCAACCATCCGTCCGTGCATGGAGTACTGCTGCCATTTATGGTCAGGTGCCCCTGCCGTTCTCCTCAGTGTTCTTGACAAGCTCCAAAGGAGAGTCTGTAATGTGATAGGTACTGATCTGGCGACTCGTCTGCAGCCACTTTCCCATCGTCGAAATGTGGCCTCCCTCTGTCTCTTCTATAAATACTTTCATGGCTTCTGCTCGGATGAGCTTAAGTCACTGATGCCTCCTCAACAGGTGTTTACCCGTTCAACCAGACTGGCAACTGGGTCCCACCCATTCACAGTCAGGTTAGCCAAACGCAGACGACAATTCTACTCCTGCAGCTTCCTCTCTCGCACTTCCCGCCTGTGGAACTCACTCCCGTATTCTTGCTTTCCTGACGGCTACGACCTCCAGAAATTTAAAAGCAAAGTTAATACTCACCTACTAACCACTGGCCTCTAGCTCTCTCTCCCCTCCCCTGTATAAGCTTCCCTTTCTCTCCGCCCATGTACCTGTCATTGCACCTGCTTTCTCAGTTTTCTATTGTTCCTTTCTAACTAGCTTGTACTCCTCACTCTTTTCTAATTAATCTTTCTACACTTATGTAACCCCCTGCACATCAGTGGCGTTTCTGCCTTGCTCGGGGTGAAATGATTAAAAAAAAAAAAAAAAAAAAAAAAAAAATTAAATTTTAAATTAGATCACAGTTTGTGGTGTGTGATAGGTAAGATTTAATGTAAGAGGTAAAATTTAATGTTAGTATTTAAGGGTAATAGGTAAGTAGGCAATGGATGCATAATAGATAAAATTTAATGTAGGAGGTAAGATTTAATGTTGTATTTAAGGTAATAGGTAAACTTTAATGTGTGTATTTAAGCACAGATTTATAATTAATCTAATTTTGTATATCTAACCTTAATTTTTAATTTAGGAAATCGATTTTTTCTATAAAATTTTTAATTTAATATATATATATATATTTTACTGTAGAATTATGATTTTATTTCAGAAATGCACTGCAAATAAAAATTAAAGAGTGAGTTTGTAGTCAGGAATATATGCAGCATTACTGACAAAATAATAGTATTTTTTATCCATAATATAAATGCACTCTTAGTGGATTTTACTACAGAAATCTATTGTAAATGATTTTTACTCCTAAAATGTCTTAAAAATGAGAAAACATTATCAATGGTCAGGCATTAAAGCAAAAATTACTAGAAGAATAGTGCTATTACAGTTTCAAAAATATCTAATTCCTCCTGCTATGTTCTGTGCTTATAAGAGTCAAATTAGATAAAAAATGGAGTATTGCTACCATATCTGGTATGGAGTTTCCCAATCTTTTCTTTCCAGTTTTAATGGAGTTCAAAAGTGTCTATACACCCTGTAGGGTGGGAAATGATTCATTCCCTACAACACTTTCCCCATAGATGCAACATTGCAAGCCTCTTGCTACTCTATTGCTCTTTCAATGGAAAATAATCTGACGAGCTAGAGTACAGACATTTACAACTAAGATCCACCATGCCATGTACACAAGAGCAAACCAGGCTCATTTCCTTTGTATACAATGGGTAATGAAATTCTATTTGGAGGGCGACTTCCCAATGGACTCCTGAGAGCAAGCAACTATGATGGATAGAAAATTAAGAATTAAAATCAATCTTCTTCACTTTTACAAAAATTTGCAATGACATGTGAAATCCTGGTTTTTCCCCCCAAATAGAAAAAGGATTGACCACGTGCTTAAAGAAAAAGTCGAAACCGAATTTCACAAGTAAATGTTAAATTGATTTTCTGACCAATGCAAGCGATTTACAAGACTTGGGAAGACTGAGCGCTCAAGTGCGAGACTCTAAATTGCTATAAAAGGCTCCAGTCAGCGTCAATCAGGGATGGAAGCAGCAGAAACGACAAGCTAAAATATTAACACATACATACGTACACATAAACTCTCTCCAACAAATTACTACTACGAACATTTTCTACAACTCTTGATACCCTTAAATCATTACTTGTTTCTCGTTGAACATTAACTGCTACCTATTTTTGTTATTCTTTTCCTTTAATAAATTTCTATTAACATACAAAATGTATATTTTTATTACACTCTTCCACACAATTCACACATTCCAACCTTCTGAAAATTCTGATGATAATTCTGGATAAAACTTGTAAGCTGTAGCAAATTTGACTAAGTATGACACAAGGCCGAATTAAAAGTAGCATCTAATCTAATCCAGTCATTCCTCTCTAACCGCACATTGAAGGTAGTATTAAACGGACATGCCTCCCAAAACTACCATACGAACACTGGCTCTCCCTCAAGGCTGTATCCTAGGTCCCATGCTCTTTCTGATCTACATTAATGATCTCCCAGATGCCATTAGATCCTAAGTAGGCATATACGCCAATGACACCACAATTTACTCTCGCCTCGATCAAAAACCCAGCGTGGGTGACAGTGAACCTCGCTGCCGAGCTTGAAAAGGGCCTCCAATCCGTAGTGGACTGGGGTAGAAAATGGCTCATGAATTTCAATGCTTCCAAAACAAAGCTGCTATCAATTAACCATCATAGACAATCGCACCTACCTCCCATTAGCATGGAACAGGCTTGCCTCCCTGAGAGTAAAACACTATGCCTCCTTGGCCTTACACTCTTGGCGGACCTCAAATGGAATGACTATATCAAATCCATTGCTAAGTCCACTATTATGAAGGTCGGATCTCTGTGCAGGGCCCAGAAATTTTTCCCATCTGAATCTATCCTGCACATATATAAATCTACCATCCACCCATATATTGGATACTGCTGCCACATCTGGTCAGATGCCCCTGCTACTCTCCTCAGGCTTCCTGACAAAATACAACGGAGAATCTGTAACGTGATCAATCCTGATTTGGCGGACCGGCTGCAACCACTCTCTCACCGGCGTGACATGGATTCCCTGTGCCTCTTCTATAAGTACTTTCATGGCTTCTGCTCCAATGAACTTAGATCATTGATGCCGCCTAGGTATAAATTTACACGAGATACTAGATTAGCAACTAGATCCCACCCTTTTACAGTGAAACAGAAAAGATGTAACCGTAATTTCTACTCCAACAGCTTCTTTTCTCGCGCTTCCCACCTGTGGAATTCCCTTCCACATGCCTTCTTCCCAGACAGCTACAATCTCCAGGAGTTTAAATGTAAGGTCAATAGACACCTCCTAACACACTAACTCTCACCATCTAACCAGCCCTCATTCTCGGTACCCTTACCCGTCTATCACCATCCTTCTGACATTTCCTATATCTAACCACCCTTTTCCCATCACTTCCCCAACCCTATGTAACCCCCTGTGCAATAGTAGCAGTGAAATGCCTTGCTCAGGGTGAAACGAAAGAGTGACCACCACAATCAGAACATCTTCAAGTTTAGAGTCAACAATTATCTATCCTCATAATCAACATTTCTTAAATCCATAAAGGAACAGGCTCAGTAAATGATCTCCCAGACATGATCAAGTGCCAAGTAGGCATCTACGCAGATGACACCACAATTTACTCCAGCATCAGTAAGAAATCTGGTAAGGTGGACAAACATAACCTCGCTGCTGATCTTGAGAGAGATCTACACTCGGTGCTGTAATGGGAAAAGAAGCTAAGATGAAGCTGTTGTCTGTCAATCATCACAGGCAACCCCTCCTGCCTCCCATAAGCATGGACCAAAGAAGTCTCCCTGAGAGCAATACACTGCGCCTCCTCAGCTTTACTCTATCTTCCAATCTCAAGTAAAACCATTACATTGAGTCAATAGCTAAATCCACTGCTAGAAAGGTTGGGTCACTGTGTCGGGCCAGGATGTTTTTTTCTGCCTGAATCCATTTTGCATATATACAAATCAACCATCTGTCCATACATGGAATACTGCTGTCATATATGGTCAGGTGCTCCCCCTGTTCATCTCAGTGTTCTTGACAGGCTCCAAAGGAGAATCAGTAATGTGATAGGTACCAACTTGGTGGCTCGACTCTAGCCACTTTCTCACCAACGGGATGTGGCTTCCCTCTGTCTGCTCTATAAATATTTTCATGGCTTCTAGTCCGACAAATTTAAGTGACTGGTGCCCCTGCCACATGAGTTTATTCGTGCAACCAGACTGGCAACTGGGTCCCATACATTCACAGTTAGATCAATCAAATGCAGCTGATAATTCTACTCCAGCAGCTTCTTTTCTCGCACAACTCTCTTTCATATTCTTGCTTTCTGATGGCTACAACCTCCAGGAATTTAAATGCAATGTCAATACATATCTGTTAAGCACTTGACTCCAGTTCTTTCTACATCACCCTGTATATCTTTTCCTTTCTCTCTACCTTTTCAATTGTCATCGCACCTGTATTTCTATTTCCTTCTCTTGCTCTGTTCTCTGACACCCCCTGTAACCAGTTTGTCTCTTTACTCTCCTCCTATCTAATCTTTTTTTCTTATGTAGCTCTCTGTGCATCAGTAGCATTATTGCTTTGTTTGGGGTGAAACAATTAAAAAAAAAAAAGTACCTATCTTGAGTGCCTCTTGAGCAAACTATAGCATAAAAAATACCTATAATACATATGCATTGGTAATGATTTTACCAAAAAAATAAAATTATCAGTTTTTAGTTTTTAAAAAAAAATGTGTTGTAAATAACTTTACTATAGGAATGCATTGCTAATAATTCCAATAGAACTATGGATTTAAAGGATTTTTACTAGAAAAAAAGCATTGCTGATAACTTTAATAAAAATATGGATTGTATATAATTTTGCTAAAGGAAAGAAAGCATTGCTTATAATCTTAATAGAAATATGGATTGTAATGGATTTTACTTGAGGAAAGCATTACTAATAATTTTAATAGAAATATGGATTGTAAATGATTTTACTATAGGAATGCATTGCTAATAATTTTGATACAGAAATGTATAGTAAATGATTTTTACCTTCACAGGGAATTGGAAAACTTTCAGGAGACCAAAATCATCTGCAGTTGCCAAGAGTTGTTTGTCATTTGAGAGAGAGGTGGCATTAATGTCAGTTATGTCAGATTTGCTTGGCCATATTCCTTCACATGTTGCACCAAGAACACATGTCCAACTTGCCCATTGCAACTTTTCAATCTCTGCTTGTCTCAGATTGAACCTTTTGCCTCTTGGTGCTTCAAAGAACAGTTGTTCTTTAGCACCAGTATTTACCATTATCACTTTTCCTGTAAAGCAAATGGAATGAAAAATATTATAATCCTTCATATAAAAAAAGTAATTACCATACTATTAAAAAAACAAAAACAAACTTACATTAATATAAGAGACAAAAAAAAGCAGTCAAAACTTCAATATAATGGAATCTAAGAAAACCAGTTAACTTATGATTAGAGGTTAGGATTAGTTTTTAACATAATAAAAGAATACAATTTGACAATAATAATAAAGAAAATGAAGCATTTTCAAATTAACACCTTGTTGGCAAGACTGGAAATACACCATTGACATCTTTTCAAAAGAGATTACATGTAATGGATGGATGCTTTGCGACTATATATAAAAAACCAATGTTTGCCCATAAACCCAAGTATGAACGTGACTAATGTTTGCCTATAGATCTAAGTCTGAACCGGACTAATGTTTGACTGAAAACTCAAGGGTGAACCTGATTAATGTTTGCCTGTGGACTCAAGTATGAAATTGACCAAGGTTTGTCCACATAATCAAGTATAAACCCAACCAATGTTTGTTCATAGGCCCAAGTTGAACTTGATCAATGTTTACTAATATATCCAAGTATAAACCAATGTTTACAAACAGATTCAAAAATGAACCTGGCCAAAATTTGCCTATATAATCAAGTATAATAACAGATTTCAACATTAAATAACCCAATAAGAATTTTTGTCTTCAAATCCATAAATGACATGAATATTTTCTAAGTAACAAATCACAATCCAGAGTCAAAGATAAGTGTACCAGGGTGAAAATAAATTATCTCGGCATTTTTGAGGAAACAATTGGCAGTCTTTGACCAAGCAGCTAGTACTGTTGTTAGTTGAAATTTAAACCTTGCTCTTAAAACAATTTTTCAGGAAAATAGGTTTCTCATCTCAAACAAGAATTATCGCTCTTTCCAGTACAGAAAGAATTTTCCTTCCTAACCTTCTATTTAAAGTAGTATGGAAAATAAACAGTTATATCATTGATTTCAGCTGCTGTTAAAAATCCTCAAATGATGTGGTTCTTGTGATTTGAATCAGTTCTTTGTTTGAACTTTTGCAACATCAGTCCATAATGTTCAAAGGAGGAGGATCTTTACCAAGGTCTTCAGGTTTTACTTGCTTAAAGCCTTTTTTCAACATTGATCTTAAGAAGCAGTTGTATACAGCTGGAGGGGGTTTAGATATTTCTGTGCTTGGTACCATGCATGGCATTCATATGAAAGACTTGATCTAATGAGATTGTTTTTTTTTTATGAACATGACTCAAGTTTCCAGAGTGATATTTTTGTTTTGTACCATCTTGCGGTGTTGTGCAAAACTACCGAGAGTACAGCCAATTCTATGTTCACTTTCCTTATCTCATATACTAAATTTCTTATAACCGATTCCTAAACCAACATATGTGAAGTGTTTAGTATTTATTAATTCCACATCATGAACTTTTATGATGGGATACATAATGCAAATCTGCGATTTCCAAACATTTTTTACTTTTGGGCCACATCTTCAAAATGAAAATTTGCTTTTGTCTCAACAAATTTTATGTAATAAAAGGTACATTTAAAGATAACAATGGAAAGAGTATTAAAGAGAGATAATTGTGAATTCAAAGTCAGAACATTATTATTGATAACTTTCTCCTCCAATTTGCAGACCCTAGTTACTATATTCTTAATACTTGATATAATGCAAAAAAAATATCACAATGATAATATTGGTCAATAATTATTTATAACTATATTTACTTGAACTCAGGTATGCAATTACAAGTAATCCATAATAATATTTTAAATTTTGAAATCATTTATTTTTAGCATGTGGATTTTTTTAAACCGTTTCTAAATCTTTTGATTGTTTTTCTTAATCATTTCACCCCTAGCAAGGCGGGAATGCCACTAGTACAAAAGGGTCACAGGGAGTAAAAGTGAAAGAGATGACTGAGAATAGGGAGGATGGAGGGAAGGGCAAAGATGAACAGAGTTCAAAAAGACAGAATATGGCGATTGATGTTGCACTTAACTTTTTGAAGATTGTAGTTATCAAGGAAGCAAAAAAATATAAGGAAAATAAAAAAGAAACTGCTGTAGAAATGTTAGTTGCATTTAACTATTTCAGTGGTAAAAGGGTAGGACCTAGATGCTAGTCTTGTAGCACACTTAAATTCATGTGGTCAGGGCACCAGGAAAGAAGCTTGTCAGAGCAGTTACCATGAAAATATTTGTAGAAAAGACAGAGGAAAGCCACATCATGTCAGCGAGAAAGTGACTGAAGTCAAGATGCCAAAAATGATCTTACATTGCAGATTCTTCTTTGAATTTTGTCAAGAACCTCTAGATGAATAGCAGGACTACCCAACCATATATGGCAACAGTATTCATTGCATGGACAAATGGGAGATTTATAAATGTACAAGATAGACTCTGACAGGAATACTTTCTGGCACAAGACAATTACCCAACCTTCATAGCAATAAATGCAGTTATTGATTTGATGTAATCATTCTACTTCAAATTGGTTGAAAAAAATGAGGCCAACGAGACACAGGGTGTTGCTCTCTAGGAGACTAGCATCAGTCATGCTGATGCTGGCAGGAAATTCTATCTATGCTAGTTAAAAAAAAAAGAGCAATTTTGCTAAGAAGGCATAAAAACTTGCAAGCCATTTCTGCCCCAATTACCAACTGCTTGAAGATCCTTTTCAAGAGCCAAGTGTACTTTGTCAAGTCTGATGGATTTTCTATTAAAATGGAAATAAATGGTGGTATCATCTACATAAATGCCTACTTGGAAACATATGACATCAGAAAGATTATTTATGAAGATCAGAAACAGTGTGGGACCTAGGATAGAGCCTTGGAAAGAATCTGGAAGCATGCCCATTCAAAATTACCTTCATTTGATTAAATCAAACAACTGTAATACCGAAGACCTGAATAAAAAGCTTGAATAAAAGGCCAGCATGCCAGACCCTGTTAAACATTTTCAAGATATCTAAAGCCACAGTTTGATCATCACCATTATTATCAAGAGCTTGGTATACATATTCAGTGATGGTCATTAGCACATCAGCAGTAGACCTGGTGAAGTGGAAGCCATATTGTTTGTCAGAGAGTAGATTATAAGAGGTGAGATGCTTAACCACTTCAGTAATAATTAGAGCTTCAAATAATTTGCCAAAAAGCAGTAAAAGACTGACAGGATGATAATTAGGGGCATTAGAGAGTTCTCCAGAGTTCTTAAAAAACAGGAACAACAGAAGACTTCCAACAAGCTAGAAAGCAGAGAGGCAATAATTGTAGAGTTTAGAAATGACTAGAGCCAACTCAGGGGCATATTTCTTTAGGATAACATCTGGGATACTTGCTTATGCTTGCCTTATGGGTGCCTATTTTAGAAATGATGTCCAAGATCAGAGATAAGGTTATGCTCATATCACTCGGTAGTAGCCTCTGTTCTAGGGAGGAAATCAGGTGTGGGTAATCCAGACAAGGCAAGTGTTGAGTTGAAAGATTAATTTCTAAGGAAAGCATTCAACCTTGTCTGCTGTAGATGTCAGGACTTTAAATTGGTTGAATAAAGGAGGGATTGAAGATTTGCCGTTGTTCAGCACACATTTGCAGAGCCAATAATCATCCCTAGAACTGCACTTATGAGATGTTATACATTGTTTCATTCTAGCATCAAACAAGAATTTTGCTTCATTTAGGACATGCTTGCAATCAATTCCTGTAGGCTATAGTGGCCAAGCATGCAAATGAGAACCAAGGAGATGAAGACTTAACTTGGAATTTCTTTGTTGGAATGAAAGCATCAGTGTCAGCTTTCACTCAGGATGGGAATCAGAGGCTCATTTAGGAACAGGAAGATTAAAAACTTTATTCCAAAGGAACGCCATAAAGGAAATCCCTGAACGAGTCCCAATCTTCTCATTGATAACAAAGACATTCTATTATCAGAAGATTCTTGGCTGGCAAAGGAGTATGAGTTTTTTTTAACGGCATATCAACCTCTGTGGGTTATTTAATGCCAAAAAGGTGGAGTTTTAAGCTTTTTTTTGTTTTAAGTTTTTTTTAATGTTCGGTTATAGTGAGAAGGTTGATTTAGTCAGATTATGATTAATTTTTTTTGTTTTTATTCTTTTTTTTATTTTAGAAAATTAAAAATGTCTTCTAGTTTTGTATTCAAAAATGTTTTGTTGAGAATAATTTTTTTTCTTTCAAAAATGTGTTATGGTAATAATTCCTTTTTCAAAAAATGTATTGTTGGTAATATTTTTCCTTCAAAAATGTACATTTTCTATAAAAGTCTATTTTTATGTATGCATTTCTATAAAAGTGTATTTTTATACTTTCATAGTGTTTTGACCCCAGCTTGGGGGTTAACTATTTGCCCATAGCTGGGACCCTAACAGGTACTACCACTCTGGGTCAGGGTGGACCTGGGAAACAACAGCAATTAAGAGGTGGTTCTATGCTCCTCACAGCTTCCCAATCAGAAGGCCTTGCTGCCGGATGCAGTTTACCGTCATACCAGAAACCTGTTTAGGAGAGATAGACAGTGACAAACGTAAGAATGGTCTGGAGATTCAAGGGAGAGTTCTCTAGCTTGTGGGAGGTGTTTGCAGACATTAGAGTCCTTCTTAAAGAGAGAAAGATAGCCAGGAATTGAAAAATCAAACGAAGGGATTGCAGGGTTAGAATTAGTTTCACAGAACTAGGATGTCCAGGGACTTTTTAAAGAGGAACAATTCCAAATACCACAAATGTTGGAGAAAAAAATGTGGAGGGGTTTGAAGTGTTTTTTTGTTCGGCTGGTTTAGTTTACATCTTTGGTTGCTTATGTCATGGTTTGATATAATGGCAAGAAAAGACCTAAGGTAAGAGCAGCAGTTGATTGTAAAATGTAATGTGTTTAGGAAGGAAAACAGCACAGACTGCAACATAGTGTGGCCTCAGATTTGCCCACCAGTGGTGCTTGCAGGGACACCCTTCCACGCACAACATGGCACTGCAATAACCTCGATATTATGCAACTATTAATCAAAAATTAATGTAGACATTACACAAGATTTTGGGAACCTAAACTACCAATAGAAAAGCAGCAGCCAGAAAACTGCCGACTTGGTATCCTCAGTATGAAGAGACATTTCTTCTATACACAATTCAATCTGTTAAGTGCCATATGTGATACACACTTGGATGATTTGGCAGAAGATTTTCCCACTATAGGTTGCCATTACTTTCTATGGTAGCCTGGTTGCCAACCAAGGCTATAGAATTCAATCTGTCCTGCTATTTAACCCATAGCTGGAGGGAGAAGCAGCAGATTAATACCTTTCCCAAGGTTATTTGTGTGTATGAATTCAACTGGAATTCAAACTCGGCTCTAATTTCTTGTTCCAGGACAATATCTACTGCACCGCAATGTATATCCACACATATTGGAAAAATATTTTTGAGAGCATCACTTTTAAGGCCTAAGAAGAAGGAAACCAGGAACCTCTTTCTAAACAAGGGAACAAGGGATGAGCCACTACTCATGGTCAAGAGAAGTGGGAAGCCTATTTACTCCTATTTAAAAAAATAAAAATAAAATACTAAATTTCATTTATCTTTCAATCATTCTGCCTCACCTGCTATCTAGTTCCACTGCACCTATGAGGTATGCCACAACATTTAGGAGCCACTTCCATAAATAATGTTACATTTATGTAATAAAATTAACTAAACTAATGATGGCACATAAAGATAATGATACAACAAATCTGTTGTCAAATGGAAAATTTTAACCCTTGTTTCTTGTGATTAGCTTTGATCTCTATAAGTATGACATTAAATTGTAAAGTTCTATTTGCAAACTGATTATTCCACCTGACTTTTCAAAAATGCCATTGGAATCTGCTTCCTGAGCATCTGCCTCCTATTATGTCTCTACGAGCATCTTGTGTGGTACGTCATTGATGAAGAGACGGAGACATGGGTAAGTAACATGCTTAGGTGTTCTAATAAGCTGACAAAAAAAATAAAAGCTTACCATTTGTCTCAAGAATGTCGAACGAATGCACGCACAAGGAAACTCCATATATACACTACTGGCCATAATTATTAGGCCACTCCAGTTTTTAAAAAAAAAAAATGACGGATTTCATACTATATTTTAGTATTTATTGCCACATGGTAATTCTAAATGAAAACAGAATGGTTCTTTTTTAATACTGCACAGTAATATGTGCATCAAATGAACTGTTCTGGTATCCAGTTTTTGTGCTCTCTTCTTATTGGCTGGCCAAAAGCAAAGGCTTTCTGGCTGCCTTGAAAAATTTGCAAAGTAATAATAACAAAAGAACCATTCTATTTTCATTTAGAATTATCCACTTAACTATAAATACTAAAAATAATATGAAATACATCATTTTTTTAAACTGGGGTGACCTAATAATTATGGCCGGTAGTGTACATATCTATATAATATTTGTCTGAGAAAACAAATGGAAAACTTTCGTCTTCTATATGCCGTGTCCTTTCAGGAGGTGTGAGATTGTGACTATCCACAACTTCATAATTCACGTAGCATTTAGTAATGTTTATTATCTTTAACTATCTCTCCTATGCAGTATTTTTTTTTTAAGAAACACATTTCTATATATTGTTCGTGTGTTCTTTTTTAGAAAATACAAAACTTCATTTACGTTATGATTTCTTCCTAGAGGTCTTTTTTTACTTTTTATTAAAAATGTTTGGAGTTATCTCTTTAAAATCTAAATTTATTTATAAATGGAACTTTGTATGTGTGTGTGTGTGTGTGTGTGTGTATCTGTTACCTATAGACTCCGAAACGGCTGAACCGATTTTCTTGAAAATTTACACAGTTGTACTATAAGCGTCTGCAAGTGTTCTTAGCTAGGTTTTGTGTCGAGGTACCCCCGATAAATATCGAAAATCAAAAAAATCAGGTTATAGAAGGAGTGGTCCAATTTTAATCAAATTTGATACACTCATAGACAAAAACATAAGAAACGATATTCAGAAGTTTCAAGGTTGCAGTTCTTACAATAGTGCAGAAAATATATATATATATATATATATATATATATATAAGGCAAGATGTTTGTGTGTGTGTCTGTTTATCTGTCTGTATGTCCTTTATACAAATCCACAATTTTTATCCTATCCTCACCAAACTTCATACAAATATTCTTTAGGGTGAATCTGAGCTCCAGGACCATGGATTAATTTTAAAGCTTTCATTACACCCGAGCAATGCCAGGCTATACTGCTAGTTATAAATAAGCAATAATATTCTCATTCACTCTTCTTTACAGCTCTTTATATTTGGCTTTCAGATGTAGTCACATATAGATAGGAATGCTGTCAAAAGAAGTACATTCTCTTCTTTGAATTCTGTTATGTTTTTAACATGACAAAATAATACGGTACTGGAAAAATGACACACTCGCCGAGTATTGGAAATAACTCGGGAATTTATTATTGCAGACACATAAGTACAGCATACAGTTGTGGATGTTGAACCACCGTGTGTTTATAGAGTGTGGCAAATCTCAGCCTGCCATGTTTGCTCGCCTCTACTGGAAGTCCCTTCTCCTTGCCTCCCAACATGCACCCATTAGCTGGGGAAAGGTTTCCCTTGAATGGTCCAAGGGGTAGTAACTTTTGACCCCTTTTTTATGGTGATCCTAATAGATTCTCCTTTGACTTTGGAGCTCTCTCACTCATGACTATTGCACACAAACAAGCACATTCTTATTATAACTTGTTTTAACGTTTTTTCTTTTCATTAATATTATCTACATCTGTAATTCTTTTTTATAATACATACGTTGTCATTTGTTTTATATTTATTATTATGGTCTTATTTTTACCTGGACTCACATTGGATCCGCCAATATTGTTTGTCAGATAAATCTTCCAGAAGCCCGTAAATATTTACCATCCAAAGTGTTGATTTATGCAACATAATGGTGACTAAATTTTAACAACCATACCACTAGCATCCTGGAATAACTATTTATACGCAGACAATTGTCCTCATCTTTGTTATTATTATCACAATGTTGTATCCTCTGGTCTTCATCAGACACAATCATTGAAACATTGATATACAACAACAAATATGAAAACAATAACCCAAATGTAAATCATGCTTATAATGAAAATAATAACATCCCAGAAATTTACACAGAAAGTAACACTGTCCTAAAATCCCAGGTAAAATAAAATATTAGAATCATGCAACTAGTATGATTGTTGCAATGACAGAAAAAAATTTTAAATTAAAACTATTATATTTTAAAAGGAATTACACCCTAGTGCAAATTAACTGAAACAACAGCTTTAGTTTCCTTTCTTTCACCATATTGTCACTTTAAAGCCACAGGGTGTAATCAATTTCTATTTTTTCTTCAGATTAGGTCATTTGCACTGGTGTGCAATAACATGAAACTATATACACCCTTGTGCAAATTAATTAAAACAACTGCTTTAGTTTCTTTTCTTTCAACCATATGGTCAGTTTTAGACTCACTAGAGTTACAGAATGTAGTAGATTCCTATTTTTTCCTCAGATTAGGTCATTTGCATTGGTGTGCAATAACATGAATCTATATACACCCTTGTGCAAATTAATTGAAACAAATACTTTAGTTTCCTTTCTTTTACCATATTGTCACTTTAGAGCCACTGGAATTACAGGGTGTAATCAATATCTATTTTTTCCTCAGATTAGGTCATTTGCAGTGGTGCGCAATAACATGAATCCATATACACCCTTGTGCAAATTAACTGAAACAACTGCTTTAGTTTTCTTTCTTTCATCATACAGTCAGTTTTAGATCCACTAGAGTGACAGAGGGTGTAATCGATTTCTATTTTTAACACAGGTTAGGTAATTTGCAGTGATTTGCAGTAATATTAATATATTTTCAGGGTGTATGATGAAATTTGTTTGGCCTTGAAAAATATTGCATCATCCCTGACAGCATCAGATTTTTATCACACCCAGACACTATTGTCTTGACTGTCAATTAACAATTGTCTGTGATGAATGTTACTCCAAGAAAACGTACAAAAATTGTAACACTGCACAAACACACTGGCAAGCCTTACAGAGAGAGTGCAGATATTGTTGGTTTCAGCCTTTCAATTCTCAGTCATGTCATCAAGGCAAAGAAACAAACTAGATCCATCAATTTAAAACATAAAGGAAAATGCGATCAAAAAAGAAAAACAATGCCAAGAGATGGTCTAAACATGATCAGGGAATGTGTGAAAGATCCTAGGAAGACGTTATTCTTTTTATTTCAATTAATTTGCACAAGGGTATTTTTTTTACTTCCCATCAACAGTCACAGAATTTTAATAAATAGAGCATAAACACACACAAACAAAATATAAGAACTTCTCTTTAAACTGGTAAATGAAAATCAAATCATAAATGAAGGTTAAAGGACTTATAATATAGATGTTTGTATTATTTATCAGTACATGTGAAAAAAAAAACTTAGTATCTCATTGTTTTAAGTAACCAATTTTGCTTTAATAAACAAAGTAAAGAAATTATATATTTTTTGTCAATTTTGGATTTACAAACATAAATGAACTCAGAGATTCTTGATAAATTCAAAGAATAATCTGTAATGTTATTGGTCTTGACATTTTGATTTCAATCAATTTTTCATTACCATAATGTAGAATACATGCGTCTTTTCTATAAATAATTTCATGACAAATATTCTGATAACATTTCCTCTATGATAACTAAACTATGAATTTAAATTCAGTACTAGATTAGCAGCAAGATCTCATCATTTTACAATTGAAATAGCTAGATGTAACCATAAGATCTATGCTAAAAGTTTTTTTTTTCCTCACACTCCTTGTCCGTTCTGGCTTTCAAGTAAAATTTGATCTTCAACAATTTAAATACAATGTCAATTGCTATCTTCTGTCTTCTTAATTTGTTTTTTTATTGTCCTTGTTCCTAAATAATGTTTTTCTTATATTCTTTCGCACTTGGTAAACCGCTGTGTGTTAGTGGCTTTACTGGCTTCCATGGGGTGAAACGATTACATGGAGTAAATACAATTAAACATTTAAGTGTTATGTTTTTTTTTTTACTTATTATAAACTGAATTGAAATTCTTAATTATTATCATAAAATCTCTGTTCATGGCCCTCCTCTACATCAATATGGCCAAGGGAAAGCTGACCAAGTGGTGACTGTAAAACATGAAATCTATAGTCAAAAGATTACGTTGTTCAAAGTAAATACTTATTTCTTTTAACATTTTAATGGTGTTTTAATTATGCTAATAACAGGTGGGGGATAATAGAATCAAGTACAAAAATTTAAATACCTATGAAGTGTTCTAACAGGAGATGGAAAGTGCGACAGAGAGATCCAAAGGCAAAGGACATGTTCCAGAAGCTAAGTAAAGTACTAAGACATAGGAAAATTTCACTAGAAACAGAAGAAGAGTGCTAGATTGCTATGTGATGTCAGTTCTTCAATACGGAAGTGAATGATGAACAATATCATCGAAGATGAGGAAAAAAGGAAAAAACCTTGAAACAGCGGAAATGTGGTTCTACAGAAGGATGCTGCGGATATCATGGACCGAGCATGTGAGCAACAATGAGGTGTTTGAAAGAATGGCAATGAAAAGAAAATTAATAGTGAGCATCAGGAAGAGACAGCTGAAGTTTCTGAGACATGCAATAAGGAAGGGGGGCTTGGAGAGCCTGATACTGACAGGCCAGATAGAAGGAAAAAGAGACAGAGAAAGGCAGCGGATAACATATTTGAAGGGCCTGATCAGGTGGATGACAGAACAGGGACTGTGTGGAGTAACAGGAGAACACATACTAAAAGCCACCAGGGATAGGGAGACGTGGAAAGCCATTATCACCTATGTCCTGAAAAGAACAGGGCACATAGAAGAAGAACAACAACTATAAATGATAACATTAAAAAGTATTTTGATTTTTGGACAGCTTAATATGTTTTTGAACAGTTCCAGGATGATGATGAGAAAAGTTAATCTGGAGACCTGATCTGAAGGTTGCTTGCAAATGACATATTGCAGTTGATTGATTTGTCAGCTTTTTATCAATTGTTTAAACTTACAAAAGACACGTTCTCTAACATTGTAAAGACAATGCTGACAATGTTTGCATTAACCTAACAACTAAAAATCACCAAAATATGAATCAAACCTACCTTGTTGATCCCAATCAATGTGTGTGATATAACTGGAACTTCCCTTGCAGGTTCCAACTCTCTTGTTGCTCAGGACATTATAGATGTCAACAAAATTGTCATGAGATGCAACTGCCAAGTATTTTCCTGGAGCTAATTGATGAAAAAGTAAAGAGAAATAAAGAAAAGAAAATTAATAAAGAAAGTAATGATGAAATTTTTTTTTTAAAGGAAAATATCTTCTTTGATGACTTTTTTCATACAAATGTCCTCAAAAACTGAGTAATCCTGACATTTTGGGGTGTATATTGACTGCAATGTGCATTGTGGTGCAGTGGATATCAACTCGGAATGAGAAATCAAGGAGCCAGTTCGAATTCCAGTTGAATTCATTGCATTCACTTATGCGCAAATACCCTTAGGAAAGATATTAATCTGTCTCTTCCTTCCAGTTATGGGTTAAATAACAGGACAGATTGGGTTCTATAGCCTTGGCTGGCAACCAGTCTACCGCAAAAAGCAATGGCAACCTACTGCGGGATAATCTTCTGCCCAGTCAGTCATGTCTCTTTTGCGACATGATCACCCAAGCATGTATCATGTATGGCACTTAACTGACTGATTGACTACAATAGTGAGATCGGGACAACAAAAATGAGTACAGTTATCCAAATAGTAGATGGGGAATATAACAAAAACATTTTCAAAATTAAACAATTTTTAATATAAAATGTGTTATTTGAAAATATACAAAAAAAAACTATTCTAAGTAATAGCAACAATTTCACTTTTTGACATTTAATTCACCAAGCAACAAAAAAGTTTTAGAAAAAAAAATTAAAGCAAAAATGATACTTAGCACCAGAAAAAGACAATTGAAATTTCTAGTGAAAATAATGAGGAAAGAGGGCTTAGAAAAAACTTGACACTATCAAAACTGACAGAAAACAAGAGTCACAAAGACAAACAGTACATCACCTACCTAACAAACTTGTATAAAACATTGGCAGAACAAGGATATTAGAAAAACAACAAAAAGATAAACTTTATTAAGAGCTACAACAAACAGAAAATTGTGTAGGGTCATGATCTACAACATCCTGAAGGGACAAACAAAAAGAGAAAAAAAAAATTAATCTCTACTGAAGTGTATAGCCCTACCTACATCAAAATGTGCTATTTAATAGGCAAAATTGGAGTAGATAGACTAAACTATCGCCCGGTTCACACTCCACCCACGTCTATTGAACAGGTGTAGAGGCTCATCCCTTGTTTCCTGTTTAGGATGTGGTTCCCGGCTTTCTCTTTTCCAATCTTTTCATTCTTACGTAGCCCCCTGCGCTTCAGTGGCATTACTGCCTTGCTTGGGGTGATATGATTAAAAAAAAAAAAAAGTATACAAAAGTTTACAGCATAATATATATTAGTCATAAATCCAAATAAACAGCTTGGTGGTAAATCCCAAAGAGTCCTATTAATGTTAAATATTAAACACTGATCCAACCAGAGGGCTCAATGTAATTAAATTTATTTATTTACAGTGCCAATATTTATTACATATAAAAGAATTCAAATTTTCTTAGATCAGATGGCTATTTCAATGGATAAATTTAACACCTATCTCAA
Source organism: Ascarosepion bandense (assembly GCA_037127315.1). Taxonomy (NCBI): domain Eukaryota; kingdom Metazoa; phylum Mollusca; class Cephalopoda; order Sepiida; family Sepiidae; genus Ascarosepion; species Ascarosepion bandense. The sequence continues at coordinate 179,228 of JBBBDQ010001713.1, read as the reverse complement.
TGTTTTGATCTTGTTGATGAGATAGGTGTTAAATACATCTGTCAAAATGGCCATCCAATTTAGGGAAATTTGAATTCATGTATATATATATATATATATATATATATATATATATATATAGTGTGTGTGTGTGTGTGTATCAAAAAGAAATACTTTTACAAACTTTGTGGGCAGGTTCCTCACAACAAAACTAAAACATAAGTCCATATAATCATATGTCTGCAAATCCTTAATTTTTGCGTTATTAAGTTTAAAGAAAGTTTACAATAGATGGCACACTGTTGTCATATAGACCAGTCAGCCTTTGTCATTGATGTACATTTGTGGTTAGTCCGTCTTCAAAGTATAACATGTGTATTGAGTTAACTGTGTTCCATTTAACAATGGCAGAATATTCATATCAGGAGCATGAAGATATGATTTTTACATACAGCCACAGGATTGGTAATGGATGCAAGACTGTACAAGATTGCATTTCCAGACCAAAGGCAGTAAAGTCATCCAACTTTTGATACAGTTTATCATTGCATTGCAGAGACAGGATCTGTGGCAACACAAACTATAGACCAAGGAAGACCGAGATCCATTTGTATGCCTGACTACAAATAACATATTCTACAGACTGTCGGAAATGATCCAGCTATCAGCACACATCAAAGAATGCAATCTAAAGACTGCCAAAGATAACCCAGGTATCAGTATACATCAAGTGGCCCTAGCATGTTGTACATTTCATAGTATTGCATGTAAGATATGTAGAAATAGGGAGATGGTAATTTTTTTTTTATTTTAATTGGCCTTGTGTGAAATATAACCAAACTTCCTACAACCTACAGGTTTTATCCAGAATTATCATCAGAAGGTTATCAGGGGGGGGTTAGACTTGTGGAAGAATAAAAGTATATATTTTGTATGTTTAAATAGAAATTTATTAATGGAAAAGAATAACATGAATTGGTAGAAGTTAAAAGTTCATGAGAAACAGTATTCAGAAGTTAAGGGTATCAAGAGTTCGTTGTAGTAATTTGTATGTATGTATGAGCATTATAGTTGAGTAGGAGTGTCTTTGAACACTTTGCTCAGCCTTAAAGGGTTCCGTGTGGTTATCAAGTATAAAAGAGACAGACAGATGAACGAATGAAGAGGAAGGAGGTGAGAGAGAAAGAGAGTGGTATTAATAATAACAATCACTTGACGTTTGTCAAGGGACATGTTACTTATGCTCATATTCTTCTCTCTGGTGACAGTCAAATTTGCTTCATCTTTTATTTTGTTTGTGCGGCTCAAAAGTCATTTGGGAATTCACTCCTGAGATATTTCTATAAAATTTATTTATATATTTTTTATATATATATATATACACATATATATATATATATATATATACACACACACACATATTTCTATAAATGTATTTTAATATATATATATATATATATAGAGAGAGAGAGAGAGAGAGAGATTTCTATAAAAGTATTTTAATATATATTTCTTTAAAAGTCTTTTTATACTTTCATAGTGTTTTGACCCCAGTTGGGGGTTAACTTTTTGTCTATAGCTAGGACCCTAACAGGTATTACCACTCCAGGTCAGGGTAGACCTGACAACAACACCAATTAAGAGATAGTTCCATGCTCCTCACAACCTCCCAATCAGAGGCCTTGCTGCCAGATGCAGTTTACCGTCATACCCAGGACCAATTTCAATAGTTTTATTAAGAAATGCGACATGCTGTATAAACCTAGACAATAAATTTACAAAGATTATTACAACTGTATAGTGAGTTCATGCCTTACTCAGTGCTCTATACTTATGGTCTTGTAAGGAACTAATCTAAATTTAGTATGAGGAAGGGTACTAAAAATTTCTTTGCCCAAACAAATTCCCAAAATCAGCCCAAGGGTCTACATAAAATAGTCCTACAAAAAAAAAAAAAAAATTGTCAAGTGGATGAAAGCATTTCTTTGTAAATTTGGTTATATAGTAATTGTGAGTTCAATCTCTGGGCCAAGCAGTATGTTCTTGGTTACAATGGAAACAAGATGAGCAATAACAGTGCAGTACTAAAAATAATAACTGGACAAGATATTCTTAGACAAGACCAGTTGAACAAGAACAGTCAGCCCTTGTAGATTGAATTAAAAGTTCAGCTTGTAATTTCCCGTAGGTTACCCAGATTAAATAGATACGATGAATGCTGGAAGTCACAATAGCTGAAACGTTGATAACAACAATTAGGACAACAGTTCAAATGTAAATAGTATAAATAATGATAACTCCTCATTCCAGAAATTCAGACAGAAATATATTTTTCTAGTTTAGAAAAATTTAATAGAAAATTTAAACACAGCTTATTGGTTGAACTCAATAAAACACATTGAATAAATTCTTACTGCTTAAAGATACATTGTGTGTGTGTCCACAAGGGCTCTCCTTGGACCTTCATTGTTTTGAATTTTCATAATGCCCTTTCTAATAACATCAGTTCTCACTTGGCATCTATGCTAAAGACACAACCATTTACTCCTTGTTTTAATACTAAGTCTGGTCAGTTTGTTATGGTCAAAATTGCAGCTGATATCCCAAACTGCCTTCAGTCTTCCATTAACTGGAGCAAAGGATGGTTTGCTAATTTTAATGTCTTTAAAACAAAACTGTTCTCTATTAATCATCTGAAAGACATTTTTGCCTTCAACCAGCATGGCTGATGCTAACATGCTCTGATGACAAAATAGAAAGACTATATTGAATACATTGCTACGTCAGTTGCTAAGAAAACTGGTTATCTATGTCAAGCAAGACAATTTTTCTCTCCAGAATCTATCCTATATATATATATATATATATATATATATATATATATATATATATATATATATACCCCATTTCATTATGCTTAGAATATTGCTGTCACATATGCTCTATTGCTCCTGCTTTTTATCTAGAGATTCTTGATGAAGTTCAAAGAAAAATCAACAATATAATTGATCCTGACCTGGCATCTCAGATTCAGTCTCTTTCCCGCCACTGTAAAGTTGCCTTACTGTGCCTTTTCTATAAATAATTTCAGGGTAATTATTCAGATGAACTCTTCACTACAGTACCTAGTTATTATGAATTTAAGTGCAGATTAGCAACAAGATCTCACCAATATACAGTTGAGTTAGCTGGATGTAATCATAAGGTCTATGCTAACAGTTTCTTTTCACACTGCAGAATAATGAGCTCTACCTACCTCCCCACCCCCAGCTAGTAGGATAGTTCTTGTCACAGCCAGAGAAACCCAAATTCCTCTACCTATCTCTCTGACTTGACGACACCATTGAAATTTACTCTGCTTCTACATTTGGGAAAAGAATCCATTAAAACTTCACTGGTCTTCATGTATATCTTGGTTAATTTGTTTTCTTTTAATGCCTTCCTCTTTAATCTTACCATGTCTTGTAAAATAATCCTTATTTTATATATATATATATATATATATATATATTTTTTATTGTTTTCCTTATTTATGCTTTGCTTTGATGTGAGTATGATTAACCAGTTTATTTTGGTACAGTATAACCCGGATATAAGAGATATTTTTATCTGGTCCCAAATTAGAGCCTGTGGTAATGTATATAAAATAGACCAAACCCGGATATAGGAGAAATGTTATCCGATCCTATAACTCTCTTATATCAGGGTTAGACTGTATTAATATTATTTGTAGCCCTTTAACAAAGGCCTTGAAAAGCCATAAATTTTGTCTGATATATTTCTCCCTTATTTTTTTTTTTAATTTATTTTATTGCATTTCTTTTTGTTTCTGTCACCTACGTAGCAGATCTAACATGTTTCGATAGCAATGATCTGCCCTTTTTTCTATTTTCCCTACCCTTACTTCTGCTTATATTTTTTGTTTTTTTACATATACACAAACAAATTTATTTTCCCATAATGTTTTGATCTTACTGATGAGATGGGTATTAAATTTGCTCATCAAAATGGCCATCTGATTTAAGAAAATCTGAATTTTTTTTATGCAATATATATATGCGGAAAAGTTTGTTACTTAACTGAGCAAACTTATGCCAACTTCGAAGTTTCAAGGCGGCACCATTGTCAATCCTCACGGATTTTTTCTTCATCTTCACCAGATGAAATAAACATAAAAAATGTTTTATAGAAAAAGCACAGGGAAGCTATATTACAGCAGTGGGAAAGTGTCTGAAGGTAAGATGCCAGGTCAGGGCCATTAGCATTGCAAATTCTTCTTTGCATTTTATCAAGAATTTCTAAATATATATAACCTTAAATAAAAGAATGAAATGGACATATGCACCTTAAACAATACATAACATGATATAAAACTCACATATGCATTGTCTGGCAGTAAACATGTTAATTTATGCTTTTGAGATATACTTACTAGGAGAAAATTTTATATCCGAGATTTCTTCTTTTCTGTGATGGAAAGAGGCAATTTCATTCATGCTGTCAAAACTAAAAACCTCAAAACTCCCTAAAATAAAGGAAACAAAACGTTATGGAATGTTATATAGTATGAAAGTATAGACATGCAGATAATTAATATACAATCAACATATATTTGTGGAAAAGGGTTATATTTCAAGGTTTTTCATGTCATCCTAAACCATCATGAAAGTAAGTGATATTTTCTGAAAATAATGGTCATTATTATATGCAATTTTACTTTCTACAGATTTGAACATTAACTCAAGAAATAAACAATTCACAAGTTTTACTTAAACCATGAAATTTATATAAAGTAACAATTTATTAGGTTTACATAGAATAAACAGTTCATTAGAAATGCTTAAGTAACAATTTATTAGGTTAACATAAAATAAACAGTTCATTAGATTTAAGTAACAATTTATTAGGTTAACACAGAATAAACAGTTCATTTGCGTAAGTAACAATTTATTAGGTTAACACAGAATAAACAGTTCATTTGCGTAAGTAACAATTTATTAGGTTAACACAGAATAAACAGTTCATTTGCGTAACAATTTATTAGGTTAACTTAGAATAAACAATTCATTAGATTTGTTTAAGTAACAATTTATTAGATTAGCATAGAATAAACAGTTCATTAGATTTACTTAAACAATTCATGGCATTTACTTAACAAACAATGCATAATATTTGCTTAAATAATAGTCCTAAAGAAAAAGACAATGAATACCAGTTATTTAGATATGTCAAAGAGTAAGCATAAAGTCCTTTCTTCAATTGAAAAGTTCTTGATGTAATAAGAAAAACAATTGTATCTAAGATTACTAAGATTAACACCGAAAGTTGCCGTATATTGTTACAATTGTTTTAATTTATAATTAGTCATTATTCATTTTTTATTATGTATAATAAGAGCTTAAGTAAGAATTAATCTTTTATCCATCACATAACTTTTATTACAGTCTATTGTTATAATTGTTCTATTTTATTAATAGTTAACACAACCTTTCACAACATTACATCTGAATAAAGACAGCCTTTATTCACTAGTTTTCCTTCTTACGGTCAGAGAGAAGCTATGTAACATATTTCTATACATTGGTAGTATTGTCTCTTCCTAGAAAATAAAACTGTTTACATTCTTCTGTCCTCACTATAGCCTCTTCTTTTTTTTATTATTATTACTATTATTATTATTATAAATATGTGTATGATTCTAATTATTATTATTACTATTATTATTATAAATATTGTGTGTAGTTATTATTATTATTATATTATTATTAAATATATAGTATGATTATTATTATTATTATTATTATATTATAATATATTATTATGATTATTATTATTATTATAATATCGTAGTTATTATTATTATAATTATTATAAATATGTGTGTAGTTATTATTATTACAATTATTATAAATATCGTGTAGTTATTATTATTATAATTATTATTATAAATAATATTATTTAGTTATTATTACTATTATTATTATAATATGTGTGTAGTTATTATTACTATTATTATTATAAATATATTATGATTATTATTTATTATTATTATAATATAATGGTAGTTATTATTATTATTATTATAAATATATTATTATGATTATTATTACTATTATTATTATAATATATGTGTAGTTATTATTACTATTATTATTATAAATATGTGTGTAGTTATTATTACTATTATTATTATAAATATGTGTGTAGATTATTATTACTATTATTATTATAAATATGTGTGTAGTTATTATTACTATTATTATTATAAATATGTGTGTGATTATTATTACTATTACTATTATAAATATATATTATTAATAATTATTATTATATTATTATTATAAAATATTATTAGTTATTATTACTATTACTATTATAAATATATTGTGATTATTATTATTATTACTATTATAAATATGTGTGTAGTTATTATTATTATTACTATTATTATTATAAATAATATTATTATTATTATTATTATTATTTATTGTAATATGTGTGTAGTTGTTATTATTATTATTACTATTATTATTATATTTATTGATTGTTATTATTATTATTACTATTATTATTATAAATATGTGTGTAGGTTGTTATTATTATTATTATTATTATTATTTATAAATATGTGTGTAGTTATTATTATTATTACTATTATTATTATAAATGTATACGTGTAGTTATTATTATTATTATTACTATTATTATTATAAATGTGTGTAAAGATTATTATTATTATTATTACTATTATTATTATATTATTATTGTAGTTATTATTATTATTATTACTATTATTACATTATAAGTATATTATTATTATTATTATTATTACTATTATTATTATATAAATAATAATAATGTAAAGTTGGCTGTGCATTATTACTATTATTATAAATAATTATTATTATTAGTTATTATTATTACTATTATTATAAATATGTAAAGTAATAGTTATTATTATTATTACTATGGTTATTATTATTATAAATATCATGTAGTTATTACTATTATTATAAATAATATTATTATTATTATTATTACAATTATTATTATTATAAATATGTGTGTAATTATTATTATTATAATATATTATTAGTTATTATTATTATTATTACTATTATAAATATGTGTGTAGTTATTATTATTGTAATATTATAAATATTATGTAGTTATTATTATTATTACTATTATTATTATATGCGTAGTTATTATTATTATTACTATTATAAATATATGTGAAGTTATTATTATTATTACTATTATTATTATTATATATATGCGTGATTATTATTATTATTACTATTATAAATATGTGTGAAGTTATTATTATTATTATTACTACTATTATTATAAATATGTGTGTAGTTATTATTATTATTACTATTATTATTATAAATATGTGTGTAGTTATTATTATTATTATTTCTATTATAAATATGTGTATAGTTACTGAACAATCTCCTCACAGATAAAGAAAAAATTTGAAGATGAAAAATAATTCAATAGAAACAAAGAAAACAGTGTTAAATTGCTAAATTTAAATTTAAATTTAAGTTGTTAAATTGCTATGTAGTATCAAACCTCTTATAAGATAGAGGATGCTGGACAATCTCCTCACAGATAAAAGGAAGATTTGAAGTGGTAGAGTTGTGTTTCTACTAATGAATGCTAGAAATACCATAACTCATGCAAGAAACGAGTAAAGCTTACAACTATCTCATTAAGTTAATTGGTTAAACAGCCAGCCACTCATATCCAAGGATGTCCATCTTCCAGGGTGGTTAGCTTATCCCCATTGCAGACACCTTCTCAGACACACTTATGTTTGTTCAATAACCAAAGAGCCCACCTGTGGTTTATACAGCAACTATGCTGAAATCCTCAGTCATGATGACTTGTGACTTCGAGCTAGCACAACCATCAACAGTTTCTCAAAGGGAGCTATATATCTAATTTCACTCACAAAACTTGAGTCAATCTGTGGTATGGTTTTGAAGCACTTTCCAAAGGTGCCACACACTGGGACCACCTTCTCCAGACCAATATCATCAAGAAGTCATCTTCTTGACAAATCAGCCATGGTGAGCTTTGAACCCTGGCTGCATGGTCAGAAAGTGAACATCACTTGGCCACACACTCAAATAAATCCAGCTAGAAAGCATATCCTTCTCTGACTCTTCTATCTCAATGCTGACTGTTTGTCTCCAGTAAAAGTTATGTACTACTGAAATTACTTTCCTGTATAAATTAAATTTGCTAGCATTTCAAGTAGCTCTTCATATCACATCCTATCAAATCTATTGTTCTCAAATCTACTCATCCCAGAATTTCAAACAGAAAATAATTTTTCTCCTTTACCATCCTTCTTTGTCCTTGTTGAGTTTTGTTTAATGACATATCAACCTCTGTGGGTTATTTAATGCCAAAAAGGTGGTGTTTTAAGGTAGTTTTTTTTAATGTTTGGTTATCGTGAAAAGGTTGATTTAGTCAGATTTTAAATGAAAATTTTTGTTTTTATTCTTTTTTTATTTCAGAAAACTTAAAATGTTTTCTAGTTTTGTATTTAAAAATGTTTTGCTGAGATTAATTTTTTTCCTTCAAAAATGTGTTATGGTAATAATTTTTCTTCAAAAATGTATTGTTGGTAATATTTTTCCTTCAAAATTGTATATTTTTCTATAAAAGTCTATTTTTATGTATATATTTCTATAAAAGTGTATTTTTATACTTTCATAGTGTTTTGACCACAGTTTGGGGGTTAACTATTTGCCCACAGTTGGAACCCTAACAGGTGCTACCACTCTGAGTCAGGGTGGACCTGGGAACAACAGCAGTTAAGAGGTGCTTCTATGCTCCTCACAACCTCCCAATCAGAGACTTTGCTGCCGGATGCAGTTTACCGTCATGCCCAGGGCCTTTGTCCTTGTTGTAGTTTAAATTAAAGTAATTATCTTTCTTTGTACTTCCTGGTCTTTTTTTTTTCTTCTTTTCTTCCACTCTCTGCTTCAAACTCTCAGCAATCAAGTAACTGGCAAAAATCTTGAATGGGGTTAATCCTGGATCAGGAAAATAGAACTTAAATGTATAAAAACAGAGAGCTATGAAAATTACCATCTTTGAAACCAACAGCAAGAGCTTTGCCATCAGGAGAGAAGCAGACACACCGAGCGGCTCCCTTTAATGCTTTGTATTGGACCATTTTGTATTCACTTGAGGTAGTCCATACACGTAGAGTTTTGTCATCACTAACTGTGACACACAGGTCATTTGAGGGATGTGTGTCCAGACCCCACACTTCTCCCATCTTATGTCCCTAGAAGAAAAAAGTAAAAATTGAAAAATTTAGTACTAAAAAGCATATACTTATAATAGAAAAATAAATGAATAAAAATAAAAAAATAAAACAAATTTTCAGCATTTTTTAAAATAGATGTATATTCAGAATCACTGACCATGAAGTCATATTTTTGATAGTTTGTTGTATTTGGGGAAATGTTATTTTTAATATGCTAAAAAATATGTAAAAAAAAGAAAAGCACTCAAGTCCATAACCGAAACAGCAGAAAGAACAGCTAATTGGTTATGGATCAAAAGAGAGAGTGCCTGGATTCCAAATTGTTAGCTAAAATTCCCCAAAATTCTGCATCTAAATGTTTCGGATGAGCTCATGTGCGGTTCGCCTCTAAATGGAAAGTGGCTCTGACTGTCGCCAATCGGAAGCATTTGCAGTGTTTTGTACCGGACCTAAACGTAATTTTCCAGTGTCTGAAAGCGCTTATTGAGGGTGGGCCAGAGGCTGATCATCTCTGGTCGGGTCGATGTGGTGAGTGGGGGGGGGGGTATGATGTTGAAAGACCCGAAACACCCTAGTGATCCTCGCAATGACATCACTGACGACACCCTCTAGCACCCCTATTACGGTACGTATGTTTGAAATACTGAAAAATATTTTTCCTATTTTTGTTTTTATATTGTTGCTGTAGGGCAGATTAAATCAGATAATGTTTCTTTTTCTATTCTTTTTATTTGGTTTCTCTTCATTTGCATATTCAAGTTTGAGTATCCGCTATTTTTTTTACTGCTAACTCATATGTTTCTTTGTTTTCATTGAATATTTTTATGTTACTTGAATTTATAGATAAGCTTTTGTTTATAGATATGGGTATTGTTGCGAACACGTTTGGGTCAGCAACACATAAAAATACAATTTTAGTTGGAATAATGCTGAAGGAAGTGAATTAAACTATAACGCAAAATATTTTTATACAGAAAGAAAATTTATTATAACACACAAAAATATTCAGCAAACACACATGAATAAGGTGACAGAACTATAATATACCGGACACTAGAATGGGTTCAACTTTGTACTAGTTTTACACAATATTCACTAGAAAATAAGAGGTGAGTCTAACGAGGAAGATATTTGGAGGAAGTTTAGGCAAAATGGAAAAAGGTCATTCAACTCAGCTAAAGATTATATATATATATATATATATATATATATATATATATATATATAGCTAGGGTTTGGTCAGAAAGATTAACAAAACAATCTTTACCTTTCACGGCAGCATGTGATGTATTCACTGGATACTGAGAAAGGTCCTCGTGTGGAGAATTTCAGCTGGTAGCTTGATGGAAAGTTCTTTCAAACTAGTTACCTGGTTATTTAATCTCTTTTTCGGGAAGGGTAGAACCTGACCCAGTGACCTAATTCATACTACTCTCATTTCTGGAGTGGTAGAACACTGACCGAATGACCTGTTACCAAGGTGACTATTTTAGTCATGACTCAATGCTTTTGAGATGAAAAAACGCTTCTAACTTCCTCATTACAGTATTTTTTTTTCTAATCATTTCTCCCCAAGCAAGGCAGAACTGCCACTGATTTGCAGGGGGTTACATACGAGGTGAGTGATGAGAAAGAGGAACAAGTTACAGGGCTGTCAGAGAATGAGTAAAAGAAGGATGAGAATACAGGTGTGAAGAGGGCTGCATGAGAGTAGAGTGGAAAGGGAAAGAAACCTGATACAAGGGTTGTCATGGAAAGGATGCGAGTCAAGGAGATAAGAGATGGCAATTGACTTTGCATTTAAATTCTTGGAGATTGTAGTTGTCAGGAAATCAAGTATATGGAAGGGAATTCCACAGATAAGAAGTGCAAGCAAAGAAGCTGATAAAGTAGAAGCTGCAGTTACATTTGATTTTTTTCACTGTAAAAGGGTGTGAACTCTCTGCCAGTCTTGACTACATTCATGCAAAGGGGACACCAGCGAGCTAAGCTCATTGGAGCAGAAGCAATGAAAGTATTTGTAGAAGAGACAAAGGGAAGCCACATTACATTGGTGAAAAAAAGTGACTGTAATTGAGAAACCAGTTTGGGATCAATTACATTACAGATTCTTCATTGAATTTTGTGAGGAAGCCTGAAATGAATAGCAAAAGCACCCAGCCAGATGTGACAGCAGTATTCAATACATGGACAGATGGTAGATTTATATATGTGCAAGATGGATTTAGACAAGAAAAATTTCCTGGCCCTGCAAAGGAAACCAACCTGCCGAGCAGCAGATTTAGCTATGGATTCAATGTAGTCATTCCACTTGAGGTCAGCTGATAAATTTAGGCTGAGGAGGCACAATGTTTTGCTTTCAGGGAGACTAGCCTGAGCCATTCTTAAAGTGGGTAAGAGCAGTCGTCTATGGTGGTTAAAGAATAGCAGCTTCCTTTTGGAAATTTGCAAACCATTTCTTACCCCAGTCCCCCACAGATTGGAGATCCTTTACAAGATCAGCAGTGAAGTTTGCTTTGTCAGCCTCAGCAGATTTCTTATTGAGGTGGGAGTAAATGATTGTGTCATCAGCATAACTACCTACTTGGGATCTGATTACATCAGGGAGACCGCTGATGAAGATCACAAGAAGTATAAGACCTAGAATAGAGCCCCAAGGACACCCACATTCAATACTACCTTCATTATGCTATTTGAAAGGAAAAACTGGATTAGGCCAAACAATTGTCCATTTATACCATAGCCATGTAGCTTGCATAAAAGGCCAGCATGCCAGACTCTGTCAAATGCTTTGGAGATATTCAGTACAATAGCTTGAGCTTCACCATTCTTGTCAAGAGCCTGGTATATATACGTGATGGTCAGCAGACCTGATGAAGTGGAAACCATACTGTTTATTGGAGAAGAAGCCCTGGGCAGTGAGATGTTGAACCACTTCAGCATTAATAATAACCTCAAGCACTTTGCCGAAAAATTGGTAGGAGGCTGATAGGGAATAATTAAAGGGGTCTGAGGGTTCTTCAGCATGTTTAAATACTGGAACCACATAGGGGGGCTTCCAGCAGGCAGGGAAGCAAGAAGCAGAGAGGCAGTAGTTGTAGAATTTGGAGAGGACAGAGGAGAGTTCAGGGGCACATTTCTTCAGGACAATGATTGGGATTCTGTCACCTTCACTTGCCTTAAGGGAGTCAATCTTTGAAATTTGATTAGAGACCAGTGAGGAAGTAATGTGAATGTCACTCAGTTGAGCCTCAGTTCTAGGTGGGAAGTTGGGTGCAGATACCCCAGACAAATTAGATGTTGAGTTAATGGAGAATCTGTGAGAAAGCATTCAGCCTTGTCTGCTGAAGATGCGAGGATCTCAAATTTATTGAATTAAGGAGATTGAGGGCTTGCTGTTATTTAACATATTTTTACAGAGTCGCCAGTAGTCTTTAGAGCTGAACTTGCAAGATGCTATATGCTGTTACATTCTTTCAGCAAACAACAGCTTAGCATCATTTAGGATCCTCTTGCACCAATTATGAACAGAGGCAAAAAGGCACCTATGATGGTCAGATGCATGTCTCCGAAAAAGCCAGAAGAAGTGATTCCTGTAGCAGTCAAGCAAGCAGGGGAAAATCAGGGGAACAAATGGGGTTTTAAGGGTGATTGGAATTTTTGTTGAGATATATATATATATATATATATACTAGCAGTATAGCCCGGCGTTGCTCAGGTGTAATGAAAGCTTTAAAACTAATCCATGGTCCTGGAGCTCAGACTCTTTGGACGTTGGCACAAAAGAATAAAAAGAAATAGTTGTTTCCAGTTAAAGCGAAACCATAGTCGGAAAGAAAAATGAATGGATGTAAGTCAAATTTTGATTTCCTGCTATCGATATAAAATTTTCTGCACTATTGTAAGAACTGCAACCTTGAATCTTCTGAATATCGTTTCTTATGTCTTTGTCTATCAGTGTATCAAATTTGATTAAAATCGGACCACTCCTTCTACAACCCAATTTTTTTCGATTATCAATTTTCAATATTTATCGAGGGTACCTCGACACAAAACCTAGCTAAGAACACTCGCAGATGCTTATAGTGCAACTGTATAAATTTTCAAGAAAATTGGTTCAGCCATTTCGGAGTCTATAGGTAACGGATACACACACACAAAATTCCATTTATAAATAAGTTTAGATATATATGGGGTTGTTTTTTACTTTTCTCTATGGTTTCTATGTGCTGTTGTTCAAGTTGAGCATTGTATCTAGGAAATTTAATATTTTTAGATTTGTTTTTATGTCTATTGCAAATCTCAGAGTGCTGAAGATTTTTATAATTTGTTTTCTGTAGTTTTACTTGTACAGTTTCTAGAATTATGAGTCCATCATCTATGTATAAACCTATATATTTTTTGTTGAAAACTATCAAAAATTATTAACAAAAATACAGTCAAAATCAGCTACAGCTGCATGGAAAATATGGAAAAGATAACTGAACACAACAAGAAAATGCTTAATAAAACTAATGATAGCAAAACAAACCAACAAGAAAATATGATCAAATGTAATTGCCAACAAAAGGACAACTGTCCACTTAATAATAAATGTCTTACCAACAACATAATATACAAAGTAACCATAACAAATAACATCAATACAGATGAAAAGATTTTTATGTAGGAGCAACAGAAACATCATTTAAAGAAAGATTTAATAATAAAAAAAAACATCATTCAACCCAGAAAAATACAAAAACATAACATTATCAAAATATATATGGAACCAGAAAGAAAACAAGATTACCATGAAAATCCAATGAAAAATAGTAAAAAAAAAGGACCACCAACAACAGTAATAGCAAAAGTGGTAAATTATACCTAGAAGTAGCAATAATTAATTTAGAAACCAAAGTAAAATTTTAAACAAAAAAAAAAACAAAAAAAGCAAGATACTAGGAAAATGCAGACATGTGAATAAATACCTACTTTGCTACACAAACAATAGATAATGACATATAAACAATATGAATAAAAGAATAAAATAAAACTAAAAATTAAAAAATCAAAAAATGTAATTATAAACAAAACATAAAAATAATACAAATATGAAAAATAAAAGTATATACAAACACCCAGTCATGACAAAAATATAATACAATTACTAAATGAAAAATAAAAGTTAAATAAATAAAAATAAAAGCAAAAATTTAAAAGGAGCACAAACTTACAAAAACAAATGCAATAAACCCAACCATGAACAAAATAAATAAATATACAAACCAATGCAAAACATACTAACACACTAAGAAAAAGTCAAACCAAGGTCAACAAAAAAAAGGGCCCATCTCAACTAAGCACTCATTCAGACATACTTAAAAAAAAAAGAATAAATAAATGAAACAGCAATAAAAAAGAAAATCAATCAATCATAAACAAAAAGAAAAAGAATAACTAACCAATCACAAAACTACCTCACAATATACATACCCATTATTTAATAATCAACAGCCATGACAAATGAGAGCATAACAGTGTCCACATAAAACTTTAAAGTTGGCATGAATCTGCTATTAAAGAGATAAACTCTTTGTAAGTATCAACGCTCTATCTACATCACAATATCGACCATTTTATGATAAAAAAACCTGCTGGATAAAATACATTTTATCAGTAATAACCACTGAGAAATAACAACCTTGGTGCTAAATGATATCACAGCTAGACTATATATATATATATATATATATATATATAGTCATCCACAGACAGATCTGTTTTGCTGTATCACAACTCATCAGTATTGTTGGACTCCGACTGCTTTTAACCCAGGATTGAAACCTGACCAAATTGGCATCAGTCGGCGATTCTACCTCTGAGCTATGGGGCGCTTGGTAGAAGAAGGCAGAATATATATATATATATATATAGAGAGAGAGAGAGAGGGGTATAGATATATAAAATGTTATATAAAAATTTATTTTATATATATATTAACACTGTGGATTTTCTTTTTATCTTTACACAATACCCATAAGAGATATATGTTGGGAACAGACATTGTCATAAAATAGCCACCAGCAAACATAATATACTTTCAGGTACCAAATAAACTTCCCCCGTCATCTGTTCATTAGGGGGTGTTTTCCAGTGGAGCTTATAAGGACCAGATGCTTATTAGTTTTGGGCTGTTCACAGTCAACCTACTCAATAAATTGCTTGAAAAGTTTCTTTTAACATGTAGGATGGTGAGGAAACTAAAGCACTGCAATTTTTTTTTTTTCAGTTCTTTTATTTTTAGTTTGATTTCCTCAAAGTTTTCTTATAGCAATAAAAGACTCAGTTTTAAGCATTTCCCAACCACCATTTTTTATATTTGACGGGGAGACACCTCCATTTATTACACTTCATAATTTTTTTCCCACCCTACAACACTTTTTATTTGGTACCCAAGTGTATGCATGGTCATAATACATTCGGCTTGACTACTATATATCGGACCAACAGTCCTAGAGGAAGACAATGGCTTAAATAAAACAGTTGATGAGATGGAATACCTTTAATTGATTAAAACAGCAATGCAATCTCATCACAATATTTTGACGAGTACACCTCAGACCTCATTAAACAATTAGACTTCCATAATTGTTGTTACTACTTTATCTACTGCCAATTCTAATTCAAATGAATTGATTTTGAATTACCAATATTGTATTTATGCTTACCAATTCCATTATCTAAATCTAAGCTTATTTATAAATGGAACTTTGTGTGTGTGTGTGTGTGTGTGTGTGTGTGTGTGTGTGTGTGTGCCCGTTAACTATAGACTCTTAAACGGCTGAACCAATTTTCTTGAAAATTTACAGTTGTACTATAAGCGTCTGCGAGTGTTCTTAGCTAGGTTTTGTGTTGAGTTACCCCTGATAAATATTGAAAATCGATAATTGAAAAAATTGGGTTATAGAAGGAGTGGTCAGATTTTAATCAAATTTGATACACTCATAGACAAAGACATAAGAAACAATATTAAGAAGTGTCAAAGTTGCAGTTCTTACAATAGTGCAGAAAATCGATTTATATATATATATATATATATATATATATATACAAGGCTTGTGTGTGTGTGTCTGTTTATCTGCCTGTATGTCAGTATTTTTTCAGCCCTTTTATTTTAGTTTTAGCTTCAGGTTTGGCTCTAAGTAGGTATAATTGTAGTTCTTAGTCTCAACCATGATATCATTTACTCAGAGGACTTATTTAGCCTTCAAAATTCAGTTTACGACAAAAAAAAACTTTTTTGATATCGATAGCAGGAAATCAAAATTTGACTTACATCCATTCATTTTTCTTTCAGTCTACGGTTTTGTTTTAACTGGAAACAACTGTTGCTTTTTAGTCTTTTGTGCCAATGTCCAAAGAGTCTGAGCTCCAGTACCATGGATTAGATTTAAAGCTTTCATTACACCCAAGCAATGCCAGGCTATACTGCTAGTGTGTATATATATATATACACATACACTAGGTGCGATTGGTAAATTTTGCATTTATTTTATTATTTCCAATATGAAAATTTGACTTACATCCATTCATTTTTCATTCAGTCAACGGTTTTGCTTTAACTGGAAACAACTATTACTTTTTACTCTTTCATGCCAACGTCCAAAGAGTCTGAGCTCCAGGACCATGGATTAGTTTTAAAGCTTTCCTTACACCCGAGCAACGCCAGGCTATACTGCTAGTTCTTTATATTTTCATGGCAATTTTTCTGATAAGTTTTTCCATTTTGGTACCTTGTCTTCAGAAATTTAAGCACAGTACTAGATTGGCATCATATCACTTTCCAAAATTGCCAGTTGTAACTAGTTCTATGATAATAGTTTCTTTCCCAGAACTAATCACTTGTAGAACTCCCTTCCAGCTTCCTGCTTTCCTGTTGATATCAAAAACTCTTCCTAAATTTAAATATTATTTCAGTTGTCATCCTCTGTCTCCTTAAATTCTGCTATTCTATTGTCCTGTTTCCCACACTCTCAGTAACACCTCGCATTAAACTGGCTGAACAATATGATTTAAGAAAAAAGAAATAAAGAAAGAATAGATGAAGCCTACACCTATGTGCTAAGAGTGGCTTTGAATGTCACTTGGAGAGATCATCTGACCAATAAGTGATTGTATGTTTGAGCTTTTTTTAACGGCATATCAACACCTCTGTGGGTTATTTAATGCCAAAAAGGTGGAGTTTTAAGGTATTTTTTTAAATGTTTGGTTATAGTGAAAAGGTTGATTTAGTCAGATTTTAATGAAAATTTTTTGTTTTTATTTTTATTTTAGAAAACTAAAAATGTCTTCTGGTATTGTATTTAAAAATGTTTAGCTGGGATTAATTTTTTTCTTTAAAAATGTATTATTGGTAATATTTTTCCTTCAAAAATGTATATATTTCTATAAAAGTCTATTTTATATATATATATATTTCTATAAAAGTCTATTTTTATACTTTCATAATGTTTTGACCCCAGTTTGGGGGCTATTTGCCCATAGCTGGAACAAGAGTTGGTTCCATGCTCCTCACAACCTTCCCAATCAGAGGTCTTGCTGCTGGATGCAGTTTAACATGATGCTCAGGACTGATAGTACGAGAACATTCATCCTGTATCAGACATCATTAAAAGAGCTTAGTGTCAGATTCACAAGATATTACTGGGGAGTTAAAGACAAAATTCTCAGTGAAGTTCTTTTATTAGAGCCTTTCACAAGAAAGAGCAAGCAGCTGATGACAAGCCAAGACCTATACCAAACAGATTTGTGACAACACAAACTGCAATTCCTCTGATCTACTGAATATGATGAACAATAGAATAGGGTGGTGTTACAAGGATGCATTAATATATACAAATAATATTAATAATGTACAAAAAGTTATAATAATGGATTCTATTGAGTCCTAAGTGTTAATCCAAAAAAGGTTTAATTCATGAAGTAGTCATAAAAATAAGGAAATTAAAAATAGAACATTTGGAAGATGCCAGACTGTTCCAGTAAAATCTAGAGAATTCGAAAGGTTCTAGAAATATACAAATTAGGTGTTAGCCCCTATAAAAATAGGTTTTGGGCAGTGAGTAGTAAGTTGTTTCCAGGGTTTTGGCTGTTGTTATTAACTCCGGTTGTGATTCAAGGATTTATATGCAGCCAAAAGAATCTGTAAGAAAAGTTGCCAACCAACTAAAACCTGAAAGAGAACCTCATGGAACAAAAAGGGTAAATACATATTTTTGACACTTTCATTGACCATACTTAAAATTATTCTTTATATACTCATTTGAGGATTTCCAAAAATTATAGCACTTTAACTTCCTCACCAACTTAACTGAATAAAGATACTTGACTCCTTATCTTCCCCTTCTCTCCTTGTAACACTTGCCAGTAGTAAACTATGTTTTTTGTTTTGAATGCAACAAAAATTGTGTATTTGTAAATATTTTATTTTGTGTATTTTGTAAATTAAATATTTGTATGTGATTTTTATCTCTGAGTTTTGGTCAATCATTTTTTTTTCTTTTGTTACACTTAACAAGTAACAGTGGTGACAGACAAACATGGGAATCTGTGCAAGCAGTATGACTGAATGGTTATGAAGAATTGCTTTTTAAGTTGTTTTATTCAAATTGTTGTCTTCCTTTATGACTTGTGTCGGGTGAATGGTAGTCAAAGCAAGCATTTTCATACCTGTGTTAAAATGAACATGGGGCCATCCTTCTCTATTTCCAGAATTTCTCCATTTTTAGTTCCTACCAAAATCTTCCCATGCCCCAGTACAGCTGTCCGGACTGGAGGGCAATCTCCAATGAGGATTCCCCTTGATCCCTGGGTGAAAGATGCTCGTTTGATAGCATACGTCCTCAGACATTGTTCAAATTCACCATCCCAAAGGCTCACGTTTCCATCTTTTCCTCCTGTTACAAAACCCTGAAAAGAGAATGTAAAATAAAAATAACCTTGTTTTTCTTCAACAGTCTTTTACTGATAAGACAAATCCCCCCCCACACCAATTGTGTTTGACTGTTATTTGCATCAGTGTAAACAAAAACTGGGCAAAATCCTGCATACACTCACAAAAGAATGAAAAATGAAAATATTGCCATGGCAAAAAAAACAGAAAACTTGAATCCTGTTTTTATCACATTAGTTCATCTATTCATGAATTAAGCTGCACTTGTAACATATTCACTGATAATTCTCTCATGACACTAATTTTGAAACTTTACTAAGATGCAAGAACTAAAGAAGAGTAAGGAGGACAAAAAATAGGAATTGACATTGCATTTAAATTTTTGAAGATTAAAGTTGGCTGGAAAGTGTGAAACCAGAAGAGAGTTCTACAATCAAGAAGTGTAAGAAAAACTTAACATAGAACTTACAATTACATTTAACCAACTCACTTGTATATTAGTAATCCCTCATTGCCAGTCTAGTTAAGTGCCATATATGATACACACTTGGGTGATCATGTCATTTTTTATTCCTGACTGACTAGGCAGAAAATTTTCCTGCAGTAAACTGCATTTTCTTTCTGCAGAAGACTAGTTGCCAATCAAGGCTATAGAACCCAATCTGTCTTGCTATTCAACCCATAGCTGGAGGGAGAAGACATGGATGAATACCTTTCCCAAAGATATTTGCACATAAGTGAATGCAATGAATTCAACTAGAATTTCAAAGTTAGCTTTCCAAGTTCTTGTTCTAAGTCTATATCCATTCCACCACTACACACACAAATTCATAAAGTGTAGGTGCTCTGGCAGAGAGCTCATACGAACACTTGCCATGGATGTATCTATAGAAAAGGCACAGTGAAACAACTTTACAGTGGTGGGAAAGTGGCTGTAGCTGTGGATAATATCTTTAGCTTCAACCAGCAAGAACTCTGATTGCCTCCAATTTCTACATCTCTCTTGTTCTGTCTCTGTTCATCACTGACTCTTCTTCAGTATGTGGGCTTACAGCCACATCATGTTGAAACACCAGTTCCCATATGATCACCTAAGTTAAGCAATGCTGAGCCTGGTCAGTACCTAGATGAGTGACCGCTTTGGAATATCAGGTAATTTAAGCTTGGATGTGCAGGTGGTGTAATGGATAATATCTTGGGATTGTTAATCAGAGAGCTGAGTTCCAATTCCCATTCAGTTTGTTATGTTGTGAAATGGTTGATAAGTCACAGAAAATTAGTCAGTTCTTCAATATTTCCTGTGAATATCAAATTTTCCAAGCTCTTTTTCCTCATTATCTGTATCTAATTCAAAATAGAAGTATCTTTTTTGTTCTGATTTCCTTTAAAACTTATTTGTTGCTTACATATTCCACCCATGGTATTCTCAGCATCCTTCTGTAGAACATCTTTGCTGATTCAAGTCTCTTCTTCATTTGTGAAAAAATTGTTTAACATTCACTGACATAAAATGATTGTTTAGCACTGTTTTTTTCTGTGAAAATTTTCTTTTTACTTTGTTTAGCTTTTGAAAGGTATCTTTTACTATTTTAAAATACTTTCAAGTTTTTTAAATTCATGGATGAATACATTTACATGGAAAAGATTTAAAACAAATACCACAGTATAAAAATTATAAATATCTTACCTTTTCCAAAGAGTGCATTGCAAAGCATGGTCCATTATGTGCTTTAACTGTTTTTTGCAAATTGTTCCCAACCCAATGAAAGACATGACCATCACTTCCTCCTGAGTAACAACAATCCACAGATTTGCCAAATGCAATGCACAGCATGTCACACATCTTGGAGGTTTTACCAAAGATACCACGAGTGGAAGTAAAGCCACCACCTGAAAATTAAAAAAAAGTACAATTTCATAAATCATCATTGAAAAGTACAAACAACAGATGAAGAGACTTGAAGCAAAAGAATTGTGGTTATACAGAAGGTTGCTGAGAATACCTTAGACCAAACATGTGCAACAACAAAGTTTTAGAGACAATGGAAATAAAAAGGACACATACTTATCAGGAAGAGACAGTTGAAATTTTGAAGATACAAAAGGCAGAAAGAAGGTTTGGAAAATTTGATACTTACAAGGCAGATTGAAGGCAAGAGGCCGGTGAAAAGCAACATATAAACTACATGGCAAGCTTGAGTGAATAGATGGTGGAACAAGGTTTAGGAGAGATGACAAAATGTATTAAAAGCTAAAAAGGACTAGAATTTGTGGAGAGCCATGATCGCTAACGTCCATAAATGGCATGGCACATAGAAGTTTTAATCTAGGGAAAGCAATCATAACAGTGAATAGCATTTACCCGAAAACTGGCTAAAATCGTTAAATCAAATTTTCACTTCCTTCAGTTCATTAGAAAATTCAAATTTAGAAAATTAAGGGAGATAACTTATATTTGAATAGACTTTTGACTAATTTTTCTTGCTTATTTACGAATGTGAATATCTTTTTCTCCATAAATGCATCACTTAAGTCTTCATTAACATTAGGTTGTTTAATATTTTGTTTTTATTCTGAGAATAATTTTTTAAAAAATGAAAAATTAACCAATTTAAATTATTAAATATCTTCTATCCAAAAATGCATACATAAATAAATTAAACATTTTAAAACAGTCTTACTCTTAATTAATTCGTGTTAAAGTTTATTGATTTTTAATGTTTAAAACTGAATCATTTTTCATTTATTTTATTTTCCTTAGCTGAAAAAGGATCAATTTCGTGGCTTTAACTGATTTCAACATTAAACGATCCTCTTTAAACAAACTGATTTGCTAAGAATCATTCATCCATTATCGTATAAGCAACAATCAAATTAAAGAGTGTAATTTTTAAACGATAAATAATTTAAGAAAAGAAACATTCAATTATAAGAGTTATCTCCCTTGAATTATGTACATTTTAATTTTAAATGAAGTAAATCATTCGACAAAGTGAAGATTCAATTTCATAGTTCTGGTGAAGCTAAGTTTCAGACAAATGTTAAATGGAGCAAGAAATAGCTTGTTAATTTTAACACCTACCAAATGAAATTGCTCCCTTTTAATAATCACCTTCCATAAGCATGGCTGATGCTAACCACCAAGAGATTGATTCATTGCAACTTCTTGGGCTAATGTAGTGGAAAGGGTATATTGAATCAGTTACTAAGTCTGCAGCCAGGAAAGTTGGTTTCCTATGTCATTATTGACTCTGGCAAAAAAAACTATCTATCTTAGATATTTATAAGATAAATGGTTATCTTGAAAATATGATTGCCACAATGTTTAGTGAATCTATATTTAGAGAGTCTGGATAAAATAAGAGGAAGAATCTGCAATATTATTTGACCTGAACTGGCAGCTCAGCTTCAGTTACCTTCCTATTGATTCCTTGAGGTTTTTCTATAAATATTTTCATGGTAATTGTTCTGATGAAGTTTCCTCTATAGTACCTAGATTTTATGAATTTAAACACAGTACTAAATTGGCAGCTTGGTGTCATCATTTTACAGTTGAAATGGCTAGATGTAACTAAGTTCTATGCTAACAGTTTCTTCTATCATACTACTTGCTTGCGAAAAACTCTCCCAGCTTCTTGCTTTCCAGTCAACTTTGATCTTCATAAATGCAACATAAATCATTATCAGATGCCCCCATAATTCTTATTCTTTTATTTTCCTCTTTCCTTAATAGTATATTTTGTTCTCATGATCTCTAAAACTTGGTAACACTTTCAGTCTTAATGGCTTTATCTGACACTATTTCCTGCTGACATATTTTTTTGTTTGAATTAATACGACTAAGAGGAATTAATAGTAGTGGTATTATTAGTTGTGCTTTATTGTAATCCATGATGTGAGCTTATGTAAAAAATTATTTTTAATACTATCATGTACTTGTAAAATCTGGGGAATAGAGAAATTGGTTGACAATTTGAAAAAAAGAGAGAAATATGATTTTCTTTTTTTCATATACAAAACGGATTGTTTCAGGCCAGATAGAAGTTTGTAATATGAAAGTAGCCATAACAAAATGTCAGAATTTAGTTGATGAGGTCAGGTAGGATTATATCCTCAACAATTATTCCTGGGAACATATACTAAAATTGAAAACCTGGGTATCATGTAATTGAAAAAGAAAAGAAGACAGAAAGACATTACCTCATGTGAGCTGTTGATATTTCATTCATCGAGCCATGGCTCCCTGCAAATCTCATTGGTTAAAAGCTTTGAGTCGGCTAGATCCCCCAAGAGGATTGGGGTTGGTTATAAAAATGGAGACTCAGCAAGAAAAATCAGTTGAGGGAGAGATTCAGAGAGAGACCTTCGAGAGGCAAGGAAAAACAAACCTGCCATTAGCCGCCTCTAATTCGATAAATTCCGTTAAGCTTCGATAAGAACCCGAAAGAACTTTGTCGTTTTAAAAGTTGCACAGAGAATTGACAGCTATGATTATAGAGAATATGTGAAAAGACTTTAATGAAAATTTGAAGAGCTCTGATTACTTTAACGAAACTTGGAAAAAACATTTTTATTTGAAGATTGAAAGCTCTGATATTTTGAAAATGAACAAACTCTCCATTGTAAACTGGCATTCCGATGACTGTATTATCTGCTCCTGTAACTAATTATTTTTTTTATAAAGACTTTCTTCGTAATTTTCCAAGCGTCTTTGAACTTATTTAATTTTTTTTTAATGCCGTGTTTATTTTAACCACAAGTGTATGCAAGTATCCAGTCTAGATATGGTAGAAATACGGCTGCCGGGTTTACACAACATGACTTTCTGAGATCAAATCACAACAAAGTAAATTCGTTGTTGTAATAGACGTCTTGAGGACCAGCTTCTGTGACGAGATCATCACGACCAGCGGCCTGAAAGCGTCAACATAACTGGTACCATTTTGACATCATCACAGCAGGATCCGTTCCTGAACCAGTGAGCGAACCAACCAGACAGCCGGGCAAATGTGTTACATTATTGCCTTGCTTTGGGTTAAATTATTTTTTTAATGAACTGTTATGAACTTGACCCTTATTCTATAAAACTGAATTTTTCTCTTGAGAAATTAAAATTAAAGTATATACGATCAAAATGTCCTAGAGATACTAAAGTCTTTTTCTAAAATACCCATCACAACTAAAAGCTACAAAGGACAGGAAGTTGTGGAGAGCCATGATCACCTACATCCTGAAGGAACATGGTACCAGTTTTAATCTAGGGGAGGTAATTGTAACAGCAAATGTCATTTTCTTGGAAACTGGCTTCACTAAAACCATTAAATCAAATCTTCACTTCCTTGAACGGTTCACTTCATCAAAAAATTCAAATTTAGAAAATCAAAGGGAGATAACTTCTATATTCTTTACAAAAATGTATTATTTGAACATCTATTTTTCAAACTTATTCTATTATCTTTTGAATCACTTTACAAAATTCTGAAACACAATATAAATTCAACAAACTGGCTAAACGAAATAAACAAAAAAGAAGCCATGATAGAGTAGGATCATAGACTCATTGAGAACTATTCAACCAAAATAACTTTTTTATTTGAAAAAAATCTATGCAAATCTCTCCGAGAAAAAAAAAAAAAAAATGTGATTAAAACTGACTAATTTGGTCAAAAAGACCATTTCTGATTGATGAAAAAAGTAAGAGATGTCAGATCACAGGGTGAAAGCAAAAAAAAAATTACAGAAATACTAGGAGCTCACACAGGAACTGAGAAAACAGAATATAAAAATAATGGTCATACCCATAATAACTGAAGCACTTGGAAAGATATGAAAAAGACTACAAATGAAATTACATGAATTCTAAATCTGGGGAAGAATAAAGACTGTCCTATCAAGATAATATTGTCTAGACTGATAACACTTTCTAACTGACAGGACGCGGCTTCTCTTTATCTTTTCTACAATTATTTTATTGGCTTATGGCCATATCACGTTGAATATACCGGTTCTTGCTCGATCACCGAAGTTAAGCAATGTTGAGCCTGGTCAGTACTTAGATGGGTGACCGTTTGGGAAAAACCACGTGCTGTAAGCGTTTAGTGACAGATGTGTGGGCTTACGGCCATATCACATTGAATACACCGGTCCTCGCTCAATCACCGAAGTTAAGCAACATTGAGCCTGGTCAGTACTAGATGGATGACCATTTAGGAATACCAGGTCTGTAAGCATTTAGTGACGGATGTGCGTTGTGGTGCAGTGGATATCAGCTAGGAAAGAGAAATCGGTGAGCCGAGTTCAAATTTCAGTTAAATACCTTGCATTCACATAAGCACTGGTATCCTTGGGAAAGGTATTAATCCGTCCCTTCCCTCAAGTTATGGGTTAAATAACAAGGGTAGGACTTGAGGACCCTTCCCTTAAAAACAAATCCCAATGCATCTTGATACTTGAAGAGAAAAATGTATTACCAGACACAAAACCTGTATAAAAACAACAATAAATTGTTGAAAGAAAAAGGTATTACCAGCAATAAATAAATAAAAGTTCAGTTGGCAATAAATGACCCGCCGAGGTTGATTTGCCATAAAAACAAAACAACCAACTACAATTATTTTCATGGTTTTTGCTCTGACAAGCTTCTTTCCCTGGCACCCAGACCAAATAAATTTACTCGTGCTACTAGATTGGTATTAAGGTCCCACCTTTTTACCGTCAAAATAGTCAAATGTAATCACCACTTCTACTCCACCCGTTTCTTTTCTCACACTTCTCTTTTTATGGAACTCTCTTCTGGATACCTGCTTCCCTGATACCTACAATCTCCAAAAGTTTAAAAGCAATGTCAATTGACATCTTCTACCTCCCTAAACCCCATCCACCTCCCATCCTTTCTTCAACCTCCTCTGTACCCTGTTTTTTCTCTTTGTAACCTCATGTGCATCAGTGGCAGTCCTGCCTTGCTTGGGATGAAATGAATATAAAAAAAAATAAATATATATTGCTGCAGTCTCTAATAATACTAAGAAAGGTATTGGAAACTTCAGGAGACATTGTTCAATTTCTGGTGATTATCAACAGACAACTGTTGTAAACATGAAATATTAATATTATAACACACCAGAATGCAGCATTGCTGGAGTCTGAGAAAATAAAGATTTGAGGAAATTTACTGGGACTCAGTCTCCAATAATAAACATCTGGTGTGAACAGGCAAATGAATGGAAACCACTGAAAATTATAACTGTCCGAGTCCAGTCGTTTCTTCCGCATCTGTCCGAGTCCAGTCGTTTCTTCTGCATCTGTCCGAGTCTAGTCATATTTTTTCACTTCAGTCAGAGTTTAAACTTAGAATTATTTTTCTTACCTGTTTGTGTCCAAAATTTTATGTGTTTCACTCCAGTTGTGACAATCTGGTTATTATCAATAGGATTCCATTTGATGACAAAAATTTTATCTTTGTGTCCTCTGTAACAATACAAAATTCAACATAAACAACTTGCAGGTATGGCTTAAATGGTAGTACAGTAAAATGAAAGAGAAAGGCAGAACCTCTGACTTCATTACACTCTCTGCTTTTGGGTGAAGAGGAACGCAAATGAGGAACGGGACTCAGACAGATTTTTTTCTGGAGTAAATAGACAGGCCCAACCCCATGTATGCAGGGTCTATGGAGAATTTTTCCATAAGCGTACATGCTCAGAAATACCCCACGTAAAAATCAGCCATGTGCTACATTCCACCTCTGTGGGAAGGCTAAGGTAAATAATACTGAAGTAGAATATTCTACTGAGGGGCTTGTTATTTACAAATAACCCAAGACAAAAATCTGACTAAAAAAAAATATTAAACTCTTTTCTCTGACAGTCATCTTTTTAAAAATCCACTACAATGTTTCGATATAAATAGCAAAGATTTAAAAACATACATTTGTGCATAATCATATCTATTCATTTGTACTGAGGTGGAAAGAAAGTCCTGTCACATTTTTGGTACAGTCACTTTGAGGGTACATTTGCCATGATCACTTTGAGGATACTTTTCAATACATACAGTAAAATAACCATTAATTTTTACTTTCTATTGTTTTCTTTCTTTGAAAATTGGATCAATGGTTAAATTTTGTATTAATTGAATCCTTTTAAGATGAGGTTAGAACAAACCCATGCCGGACACCGTATGAATTAAAAAAAAAAGCTCTTTATCAATAAAAGGAATAAGAAACATTTGTTCTGTCAATCAAAGTGAAGCTTTAAATGTCTTGTCATGCTAAAAATGACTTGGTAAATTTCAATCAAAAAATCTCTCTCAAAGTTTCTCTTCAATCTGGGTGAATAAGTCCAGTCATTATTAAGTTTCTGCAAACTATAATTGATGAAAATTCTAAGCAAACTGCAAAAAAATTAGTAAAATTAGTAAAACTATTTAATACAAGTCACACCTTAATCATAGACCACCTTCATGAACTCGGAAAGTGACTAAACTTAGTCAATGGGTCTCTCATTATCTGACTACTTCTCAACTTAATCAAAGAGTTACCTTCTGCTTATTATTAAAGCAAAGACTTGCTACCGAAAACATACTTGGGAAGACTCATCACCAATAATAAAAAGTGGGTTCTCTATAATAAAAGGAAATACTTCTTCTATGTGCCCTGTCCCTTCAGAACGTAGGCGATCATGGTTCTCCACGTCTCCCTATCCCTTGTGGCTCTTAGTATGTTTGCTCCTGGCAACCCCTGTTCCATCATCCACCTGATCAGACCCTGCAAATATGTTATCTGCTGCCTTCCTCCGTCTCTCCTTCCTTCTATCTGACCAGTCAGTATCAGGTTCTCCAGGCTCTCCTTCCTCATTGCATGTCCCAGGAACTTCAGTTGTCTCTTCCTGATGCTCAGTATCAATTTCCTTTTTGTTGCCATTCTTTTCAACACCACATCATTGCTTACATGCTCAGTCCACGATATCCGTAGAATCCTTCTGTAGAACCACATTTCGGTCGCTTCCAGTTTTGTCCTCATTTTCGATGATATTGTCCAGCATTCACTGCCATATTGAAGAACTGACATCACGGAGCAGTCCAGCACTCTTTTCTTTATTTCTATTGAGATTTTCCTGTGTGTTAGTATTTTGCTCATCTTCTGGAATGCGTCCTTCGCCTTCAGATCTCCGTGTCGCATCTTGATCAAATATAATTATTTGGAATAAAGAAGCCTTTGTTTGTTTTTCATCTTCATGTGTGACAGGAACGTTCCTTTCAACCTAACTGTTGTGGATTCTTGTTTAGAAACGGCACAAAATAATAATAACAAAAACAGATATGGAGAGATAAAATGTAAGTATATTGAACAAAATATAGACAACATGAAACACGGGTTAGTAGATTCAGGAATATTAGGAATACTGTTAGTAGGAATCAATATGTACAATCTTGTAGATAAGAAGCAAGTCCGGGTAATGAGTCTATATTCTTACTGACCAAGTAAGCGGTGGTCCAACTACTCAACTGAACTCCGTGACAATCACTACCATTCTGCAATCATTCACCATAGACAGGATTATTTGTACACCTTAGACGAGTTAATTTATTTGTGCAATTAGCAGTATAGCATGGTGTTGCTCTGGTGTAATGAAAGCTTTAAAACTAATCCATGGTCCTGGACTCTTTGGACATTGGCACAAAAGACTAAAAAGCAACAGTTGTTTCCAGTTAAAACAAAACCGTAGACTGAAAGAAAAATGAATGGATGTAAGTCAAATTTTGATTTACTGGTATCATTATCAAATAAGTTTTTTTCATCATAAACTGAACTTTCAAGGCTAAATAAGTCCTCTGAGTAAATGGTATCATGGCTGAGACTAAGAACTACAATTATACCTACTTAGAGCCAAACCCAAAGCAAAAACTAAAAAAAAAAAAGGGCTGAAAAAATACAGACATACAGGCAGATAAACAGACACGCACACACAAACATCTTGCCTTTTATATATATATTTATATATAAATCGATTTTCTGCACTATTGTAAGAACTGCAACCTTGAAATTTCTGAATATCATTTCTTATGTCTTTGTCTATGTGTATAACAAATTTGATTAAAATTGGACCACTCCTTCTATAACCCGATTTTTTCGATTATCAATTTTTGATATTTATCGGGGGTACCTCGACACAAAACCTAGCTAAGAACACTCGCAGATGCTTATAGTACAACTATGTAAATTTTCAAGAAAATCAGTTCAGCCATTTCCAAGTCTATAGGTAACGGGACACACACACACAAAGTTCCATTTATAAATAAGTTTAGATAAAGGGGTGATCCCCAACACTAACATTTTCAGTATTTTTCTATATTTCTAAGATGAGGTAGTATTTACACAATTTACATTATTCAGACTATTGTCCTTATCTTTGTTGCCATTTGTATGACGTTTTGGTCATTGTACACTCCAGCCTTCTTCGGGTGCTAGAAATTTCAAACCAAACCCTTTTTTATGATCATGGGGTATATCATTCCCATTCCTTTAAGGACACATAGCCCAGTGGATATAGACGTTGGTTAGTTCCAGTGACTTGATCAAAAGAGTTGTGAGTTCAATACCAGGCTACAGCAGTGGTGCACAAGTAACTCAGAGTCAGGTTAGAGGGAGATAACTCATGACTATCAAAGCGGCTTCACACAAAGAAATGAGAATGATATACCCCAGTGATCGTAATAAAGGGTTCAGTTTGAAATTTCTAGCACCTGAAGAAGGCAGGAGTGTACAATGGCCGAAATGTTGTATAAATGGTAAGAAAGACGAGGACAACAGTCTAAATAATGTAAATAGTAATAATATTTTCAGTAGTTCCACTAGTTCTAATCTTCACGGCTCAGACCAATCGTAATACGCACATTTTAATGAACCACCCTCATTCCCTCCATATTCCATTGGTGTGAAATAAGTTCCACGGAACTGCATCAACAGGTAAAATAAGGAACAAAATAAGGTATTGCAGGAGGTTAGTCACCATCTGTACAGTTATATTCATCCAAGTGTACAGGCCTGGGTTAATAAATAAGTTTTGAAATGAATGTTAGGTGAAGAAACACGCAATGGCTAAATATCCAGTTCATTATTGTGAAAAATTAGATATTCTAGTAAAGTATATGTATAATATTGTGATTTTAATATGAGATAATATAATAAAACTTTTAAAAAAAATATTACATATGGATAACTGTTCTACAAGGTTGTATTATACTCAAGGATGTAATTTATTCCCTGTTCTTAGCTTTAGAAAAACAGGATCATATTATACACAACAAAATTTGGTAGTCAGAGTGTATTAACATAGAATCTGAGTATTTTTGATAGGACCTTTTATTTGGAGCCTGTGAACTTACTAAACCTGTATTTCATTATTTACAAGCTTGCTATATTATTTGGATGTTTAACCTTGAGTAAATGGAAACATCTTGAAGATATTGCAATTTTAATTACCAGAGTATGAAAGAAGGGAGATTAAAAAAAAAAAAACTTACTTGGTGTTGGCCAATTTTTCTCCTCTTTTCCAATCCCAGACAACAATGGTGTGAGAATCGTCCAAGCCCACAGATGCTAACTTCTTACCATCAGCTACAAAAAAAAATAAAAATAAAACTTTGCATGGAATTATTTTTCAATACAAGTTAATTTGATTGTATCTGGTCACATGCTATTGAATCACATCATTTGTCAATGATTTTTACAAGGCCAAATGCTCTTCCTGACATCCAACTTAGATACTCATGAGTTGTTTTATAAAGACACCATCTCTCAGTAGGTTGCTAATAAGGGCTTAAAACCCTATCATACCCTTATATGCATATATATATATATATATATATATATATATATATATATATAAGGGCTTAAAACCCTATCATGTGTGTGTGTGTGTGTGTGTCTGCTCCAATAGAAAGTTCATTCGCCCTCTGATAGGTTTGTTTTTCCTTCTGTGGGGGTGAAACGCCACCTACCTCAACAGCAGAAAAGCTAATAGGGAAACTCGTTTAAATATCAAATTTTGGAGGCACTTAGTAAGGAAAGAAGGCTTGGAAAATATGATACTCACAGGACAGATTTGAAAGCAAGAGGGACAGAGGAAAACAATGCATAACCTACCTAGTGAGCTTGAGTAAATGGATGGCAGAACAAAGTTTAAGCGAGATAACCAAAAGGACAAAATTTATTCAGAGCCACAAGGCTGGGAAATGACAAAATACTCAAGAATATAAAATTACCATGTCATTTGTAAGACACTTTTCATGCTAAATCAGCAACAGCTAAGTCTTCAAAATTGAACACGTCATCTAAACACAATGTTAGAGTAACATTTGTGTTGATTCATTGATCTGACCCTATATATATATGTTAACCTGGTAAGATTTTATGATTTTAACACAACTTGATTTTAAGACATTTTTTGCACTAAATTTCACCCAATATAAGATTCAGGAGTCACAAGCTTTCTTCTCATTTTCTCAGATTTTAGCTGTCACCTAACTTAAGTCTCAAATCTTGTATTGTGTGAAATTTAGTTAAAAAAAGTTTGACTGTTCATCTTTGTCATAGTTTTACCCGAAACGCAAATATATAAAATTAAATAATGATGTATTTTTAGGGGACTTCTCTCGTAACTTAGATTACAGGGCATTCTCAACTTATGGAAGAGTTCCGTTCCTATGATGTGTCATAATGCAATTTCCTGTGCAAGTAGGAAAATACTCATAATTTCACTTCCATGGTCATGGCTACTTTTTTTTAAGCACTGCTATCAGAAGAGATTACAGAGGCCATAATGAATGGTAATAAGTTTACATAAATACAACACAAATGAAAGAAAGTGAATACACAACAATCCTGTATGGTGTATAATCAGGAACCAAGATCAATGGAGATTGTGTCATAACCACAAATCATTGTGAATTGGCACCCTATGAAAAAATTTTGTTTATGAATTCTCATTTCCTTTGGAAGATTGCTAGTATGGAAGATACTAACAATCAACAAACAACTTTAAATTCTTATATTGGTCACACATGCACCACACTCTCTCATAGCCTGACTTGTCATTTGCCAAAATTTAGTGCAAATTGTACATTGTGATGTAATGGATATCATCACCAAATGGGAATTTGTTTCATTCACTGACACACACAAATACCCTTGGGAAAGGTTTGAATCCATCTGTGCTCCCTCCAGCTATGGGTTAAATAACAGGACAGTTTGAGTTTTATAGCCTTGGTTGGTAACCAGTCTACCACAAAGAGTAATCGCAACCTACTGTAAGAAACCGAGATGGAGGGGAGTGGTGACCACAGCAGTGCAAAAGGAACCAGCAAGACATTGCACTATTCTGCCTTGAATATTACCATGGACCACAATGGCATAAAATGTGCTGACTGGATAGAATGAATATTTGTTTCTGTATTTTTTTTAACAATCATTTCACCCCAAGCAAGGCAGTTTTACTGCCACTGGTGTGTAGGAAGTTACATGAGGGTGATGAAAAAGAGGAACAAGTTGTAGGGGGTGTCAGAGAATGAGAACACTGGTGTGATGAGAGTAGAGTGGACGGGGAAAAGAACATGAGGGTAAGGATGTGAGCCAGAGAGATAGGAGATGGCAAATTTAACTTCTTGGAAATTATAGCTGTCAGGGAGGCAAGTATATGGAAGGGAATTCCACAGGTGGGAAATGCGAGAAAAGAAGCTGTTAGAGTAGAAATTGCAGTTACATTTCATTGGTTTCACTGTAAAAGAGTGGAACCTAGTTGCTAGTATAGTAGCTCGATTAAATTCATGCAGAAGGAGCACCAGAGAGCTAAGCTCATTAGAGCAGAAGCTGTGAAAGTATGTGTAGAAGAGACATAGGGAAGCCACATTATGCCGGTGAGAAAGTGACTGCAGCTGAGCTACCAAGTCAGGATCAATCACATTGCAGATTCTCCGTTGCATTTTGTCAAGAATTCCTAGGTGAATAGCAGGGGCACCCGACTAGATGTGACAGTAGTATTCAATACACAGGTGAATGGTAGATTTATATACGTGCAGGATGGATTCAGATGGGAAAAACTTCCTGGCCCTACATAGGGAACCAACCTTCCTAGCAGAAGATTTAGCTATGGATCCACTGTAGTCATTCCCCTTGAGGTTTGCAAAGATAGTTAGACTGAGGAAACAACGTTTTGCTTTCAGAGAGACTTGTCTGATCCATGCTAACAGCGGGGTAGGAGCAATTGTCTATGGTAGTTAACAGATAGCAACTTTGCTTTGGAAGCATTAAAATTCATGAGCCTATATATGCATACATAATTATTGTATATTTGTGAAACAACTTTTCTTTTTATCATCTTTCATAAAATATGTGTTGTAGAGTAGTTTTCGCACTGAAAGTTATAATCGTGCTATGTCGGTTGCTAATCGACTGAACGCACCATAAATATTAGGAACTTGGTAATCTTCCACTGAAAGCTGACTCCTTAGTATTCGGCTAACTGCCAACTAATATCAAATGCCTAGTAGTTCTACTGAATTCCAATATAACTTTAAAGACCTCATATGAACTTCTAAGAACTTCTCTAGAACTTCCTGCTAAATCTTATTAATAAAGGAGGGAGAATCCATTATCTGAGGAATAGGTGTGTTTCCCTATAACAATATGACAGACAAGGGAAATTTACTATTTTATTTAGTTTTTCCAGTGTTCTTAGATTATCTGTTTGGTGAGAACAAAGGAGTACAAAAGGAGTACAAAAGGAGTACAAAAGGAGTACAAAAATATTGAAATATTTATAAAGATTAAAAATACTTAAGTCCTATTCAACCCTAGCCTATATGTATTTAATCTTAAAATCCAGTATTTTTCTTTCTTTCTGCATGAATATGTGGAACTAAAATCGGAATCTATCAGTAAACATTTGCAGTTTTCTAATGTGTGTCCTGGTTGATTGAAGTGTTCAGCTATGAGGGAATAAGGGTTGTTTTGACGTATGCTTAATTTATGATTATTAAAATGGAATCTAAAACTGTTTCAAGATTTACCAATATAGCCACTATTTGGACATACTGAGCAGAAGAGAGATTTTTTCCTATACATATTAAGGCAGTATACATGGATTATCATTATGCTATATATATATAGATATATATATATATATTAATGTAAACAATATATATATATATATATTAATTAAATGTAAACAATATATATATATATTAATGTAAACAATATATATATATATATTAATGTAAACAATATATATATATATATTAATGTAAACAATATATATATATATATTAATGTAAACAATATATATATATATAATATAAAAATATATATATATATTAATGTAAATAATATATATATATATTAATGTAAACAATATATATATATATATATATAATATAAACAATATATATATATATATATATATAAATAATATATATATATATATATATATATATAATAATAAATATATATATATATATATATAATAATAAATAATATATATATATATATATTAATGTAAACAATATATATATATATATATTATTAATAAACAATATATATATATATATATTAATGTAAACAATATATATATATATATATATATATTAATGTAAACAATATATATATATATATATTAATGTAAACAATATATATATATATATATATATAATGTAAACAATATATATATATATATATATATATATATAATATATATATATATATATATATATATATTAATATAAATAATATATATATATATTAATTAATGTAAACAATATATATATATATATATATTAATGTAAACAATATATATATATATATATATATATGTAAACAATATATATATATATATATTAATGTAAATATATATATATATATATATATATATATATATATATATTAATGTATACGATGAAAAATTTATTTTTTATTTAGTTTTCCAGTTTTCTTACATTTTTCTGTTCGGGGGGAGTAAGGGAGTACAAAAGTTTTCCATAATTTTCATTGTTCCAAGCACTTTCAGACACTTTAGGCATTTTCAAGGTGCTTTTGTTATTGTTAGTTCTACCTTCATGTTTTGACTTTTTTAAGTTGTATTATATATTTGCATCGTGTTAAGCGCAGCTGGAATTAGAGGGAGTGATTTTCTATTTTAAAAAATTTGAACACTCCATTCCCACTGTTAAATAAAGTGAGAGATGTTTGATATACATACATATATAAATATATGTACAAATTAGCATCATAAAATCCTCTCAGAGAACATAGCATGTTTGTTATTCCTTTTGCTTTCAGCTATTCCATTCTGACCATAAAATATGGTGTTATTATATAATGAATATAATAATGCCCATAATGGGGGAAATGTAAATGGAAGCATAACCCTTTCTTCTGTAGTACACCCATTAAAATCTACCTTGAGAATTTCCATATTTACATCACTTAAATTTGTTGTAAATAATTTGATGATAGTAAAACATCTCTTACTTAGTGAGGAAGAAGGATGAAGAGGCAATAATAGTCTTTATTGACAAAAGGATTGGTAATTCTCACACTAAGGTCATTAACATTCACAAGAAATCCAGCCCATTTTCAAAAACACTATTAACTATTTAAGTGCTGAGCAAAATTCTAATCATCACCAAAGTGTGAAAGTAATTAAAATAATAATGATATCAAGGAAAAAAAACATCCTTTTGACACACCATTTTTTTTGTGGACACAAAAGATGAAACATTGCTTCAAACCTACAAAATGTTAATAAGCTGTAAAAAAAACAAATCAATCAATTTGATTATTTGTTTTACCATCATATCAAGACCCCTATGGGTCATTTAATGCTGAAACTAGATTTTTTTATTCTGGAATGTTCTAAAACATTTCAGGTGGTGGTGAGGTTTTTAAAATTGTTTTCAAAACATCACAAGTTTTATAGTTCAGGAATATTTCAAAACGTAAATTGTATCATTCAAAGTCAAAGTTATTTTCTATAGAAGTTGGCAGAATCTTATTTTCTTTAGATATCTTATTATTTGGGATGTAGGTACATCAAGAGCATATTAAGATTTATACTTGGTAATAGTTGCTACATATTTATTTGGGCATTTTGCATTCTATCAAGATATGCTTGACAGGGAAAAATGGTTGCAGTAGGGACACTGAGGTGTAGTTTCTGTCTTGAGCATATGTGTATGTGTATCAAGTGAGGGTGTCCAATTCTTATTTTATTGAGCACTATGTCCTATAAGCTAAAGGCTCTATATTCTTCTTTCTTATTGTTGAATGATGTTATTTATATAGCTAAGTAGATACTTGTTTGCATGCCTACATTTTCCCAATATTTTATTTCTTTCGTTTAATATTTCACTTTGGTTTTAAAGTTGATTTTTGCTAGTTTCACTTCTAAACATAATTTACAGCTTTTGCTATTGCTGCTGTGTGATGATGTTGTTCTTACTATTTCCCATTTAATTTTGTGGTATTGTTATTTTTTTTTTTTGCTTGTTTCCATATATATTTTGATAGCATGGTGTTGTTTTGGTATTTTTCTGTGTTAAGTTATATATATATATATATATATATATATATATATCTCAGATGTCTAACCATACTGATGAGCTGTGATACAGTGAAACAGATCTGTCTGCAGATATATATATATATATATATATATAGAGAGAGAGAGAGAGAGAGATACATACACACACAAAAAGCAAGAGATGCATTCAGATACAAAAACAAATGTAAAAATAAAGCAAAAATACAAAAAAAGTTTACCTGAAAAATCTACAGCACAAATTCCTCTTTCATGTTGGCCTTTAAGCACTGACATGGATTTCATTGTATCAACATCCCAAACATGTATCGTAGGATCTCTGCCAACCTAGTAAATCAGACAAAGCAACACACTTGGGGAATTGAATTTGAATCAAGGGAAAGAGTTTTTTTCTAAACAAGTTTCAATAACTTGTTAATAATAAGCATTTGTTTACAAATTCTGTCCTAACACATCACTCAATAAATCACAGGCCTAGCTAATAAAACAGCAACTTTAGGCAAAATTCAACTTTATTCATCAACATAGTCTCCTAAGGCTATACACTGATTTCAATGCTTCTCTAATGATTTGATGCCTTTTTTTTTTTAAGAACAATTTATCTTTGCCCTCAAAGGACACCTCAGTTTCCAATATTACTTCTTCATTTGAGCCAAATCTCTTTCTCTGGAGTATTCTTTTGAGGTCTGCAAACAGCCAGAGGATGTGCGTTGTGGTGCAGTGGATATCAGCTCAGAACGAGAAATCGGGGAGCTGAGTTCGAATTCCAGCTGAATCCATTGTATTCACTTACGCACAAATACCCTTGAAAAAGGTATTAATCCGTCTCTTCCCTCCAGTTATGGGTTAAATAACAGGACAGATTGGGTTCTATAGCCTTGGCTGGCAACCAGTCTACTGCAGAAAGCAATGGCAACCTACTGCAGGATAATCTTCTGCCCAGTCAGTCATGTCTCTTTCGAGACATGATCGCCCAAGCATGTATCACGTATAGCACTTAACTGACCGAAACAGCCAGAAGTCACTGGGGCCAAATATGGAGAATAGAGTGGATGTAGAAGCAATTTGAAGTGCAATTCATGTAGTTTTGCCATCATTGTGATTGATCTGTGACACAGTACATTGTCTCAGTGAAAGATCACTTTTCCTTTTTCATCTGTAGTTGTTTTATGGTGACTTTTTCCTTCAAATGCACCTATAATGCTATATAATATTCACTATTAATGGTTCTTTCTCAAAGTAATTGATGAACAAAATACCTTGTGCATCCTAAAATAAGGTGGCCAAAACCTTGCTTGCTGATGTTTGCATCTGGTCATGTTGAATGGATTTCACCTGCTGCTGTTCACTCAGCTGACTGCCAATTTGACTCTGGAGTTAAGTGGTAGACCTATGCCTCATCCCTTGTCACATATTTATGCAAAAACCCCTTCTTGTTGCATTGAAACAGTTAAAACAACACTCTGAATCATTGATTTAAGGTCAGCATACCACTTCTTAACCTTTGTTTCTAACAGAGCACCATTCAAGTAACACTTATCAAGCTATTGCTTTGCTGGAACAGTATTTTTTTCTCTTCAGAAAACAATGCTTTTTTAACAGATTTTTCCATTGTTTTGAAAACTTGCAATAGTAACTTCACTTAAATAACTGCAATTTGCAAAATTATAATCCGAATGGGCTCAAATTTTGTCATGTGCCTTTTGACGGTTATTACTTTATAAAAATCATATGGGTTTTTTATTAGTGGCACCATCTATATGTCAGGACCAGGATTTATTTAGTGATGTGTTAAGATGTATTTTATTATAAAATTTAAATTGAAAATCATTTTAATACTTGCTGTTTATGTAATCCATGATACCACAGGTAGGAATTATGATTATATAAAGATTGACATAAATTTTAAAAATATATATAGAAATACACTGAAAATTAGTTTAGTATATAATTTATAGAAAACTATTATA
Organism: Ascarosepion bandense; assembly: GCA_037127315.1. Taxonomy (NCBI): domain Eukaryota; kingdom Metazoa; phylum Mollusca; class Cephalopoda; order Sepiida; family Sepiidae; genus Ascarosepion; species Ascarosepion bandense. The sequence continues at coordinate 140,459 of JBBBDQ010001713.1, read as the reverse complement.
GATATGCATTACAAAATATTTCGATACTAGCTGTTTATGTAACCTATAATGCCACAGGTAGAATTTATTATGAAACAGTAGAGTAAAACAAATTCTAAAAAGAAATACACTGAAAATTAGTTTACTATTGAAATGTATTTTAAATTGTTTTATTTTAGAAATGGATTGAAAATTATTTTAGTACTAGTTGATTATGTAATCTATGATACAACAAGTAAGATTTATTAATTACATGAAAACTTTCATTAAAGAATTTTATGGAGAGTGATTTAATGAGAAATCCATGAAATGAGATTCCAGTGGGCAAGCGTAAAAAGCCCTGAAAAATTTCAATCCACCCCATTTTTGTTAGGCATCACTTGAAGAAGACATGTTTTTGTGACAGGTCATTAAAATGACCATTCCAAAAATCAAGCAACATGTCAGCTTGATATTCTGAGTAAATTTGAAGAAAATAGCTACCAGAAGCCCGAACCATTGCTTTGGATATCTCCAAAGTGTTCGACAGGCCTCTTATGCAAACTGCGGTGCTACGGTATAACTGGACATCTGTTTGACCTCATCCAGTTATTCCTCTCTAACCGCAAATTAAAGGTAGTATTAAATGGGCATGCCTCCCAAAACTACCATACGAACGCGGGCGTCCCTCAAGGTTCTATCCTAGGTCCCACGCTCTTTCTGCTGTACATTAATGATCTCCCTGACGCCATTAGATCCCAAGTAGGCATGTACGCCGATGACACAACAATTTACTCTCACCTTGATCAAAAACCCGGTGCGGGCGGCAAAGTTAACCTCGCTGCCGAGCTTGAAAAGGACCTCCAATCCGTAGTGGCCTGGGGTAGGAAATGTCTAGTAAATTTCTATGCTTCTAAAACGAAGCTGTTATCATCTAACCACCATAGACAATCGCATCTACCTCCCATTAGTATGGAACAGGCTTGCCTCCCAGAGTAAATCACTACGCCTCCTTGGCCTTACGCTTTCGGTGGACCTCAAATGGAATGACTATATTGAATCCATTGCCAAATGTGCCGCTATGAAAGTCGGCTCTCTGTGCAGGGCCCGGAAGTTTTTCCCGCCTGATTCTATCCTGCACATATACAAATCTACCATCCACCCATGTATTGAATACTGCTGCCATATCTGGTCAGGTGCCCCTGCTACCCTCCTTGGGTTTCTTGACAAAATACAAAGGAGAATCTGTAACATGGTTGATACTGACTTGGCAGACCGACTGCAACCACTCTCTCACCGGAGTGATGTGGCTTCCCTGTGCCTCTTCTACAAGTACTTTCATGGCTTCTGCTCCGATGAACTTAGATCACTGATGCCACCTAAGCACGAATTTGCACAAGATACTAGATTAGCAACTAAGTCCCATCCTTTTACAGTTAAACAGATAAGATGTAACCGTAATTTCTACTCCAACAGCTTCTTTTCTCACGCTTCCCGCCTGTGGAATTCCCTTCCACATGTCTGCTTTCATGACAACTACAATCTCCAGGTGTTTAAATGTAGGGTCAATAGACACCTCCTATCACACTAACTTCCAATTATTCTCAGAACACTCATCTACCCAACCCACATTCTCGGTATCCTTACCCGCCTATCACCCAGCCTCTGATATTTCCTATATTTAACCATTCTCGGTATCCTTACCTGCCTATGACCCACCCTCTGACATTTCCTATATATAAGCATCCTTCCTCCACTCTATGTAGCCCCCTGCGCAGTAGTGGCAGTGAAATGCCTTGCTAGTGATGAAACACTTATAAAAAAAAAAAATTCCTTAAAATTTCTTAAGTTAACTGATGTTTACAAGAAAAATCCAGGTTATGTGAAGGTCAAAATGTCAAAAATAATACAATTTCATAATGTCCAGAATTTCATGGAAAAATTTATGCCGATATCATGAACAAAAAGTAAGTTTCTTCTATAAATTGGTTGTCTCAAACAAGATGAACACTATTTTTGCAAGTATTCTTATGCAGTAGGATTAGTCTTTTGAAAGATTTTTTTTTTTTTCATTTTTTGGACATTTACAAGGTCACATCATTTTGAGTTAAATCGTTCTCGATTATATACTGTTTGTCAAAAAAAATATGGAAGAATAAAAATAAAGTTTAAGTCATTTTATTCGACTTTGACCACTAATACTGAAGTCATAATATCACTAGAAAAGCATTAAAAGCACATAAGATAATTTTACTGTACAATAAATAAGAATAAAGTAAATAAAATCCTATTAAAATACATACATTAACAGTAAATGTTAATATAATCATCATAAATCCTAGACAACAGCCAGAATCAGATGATGATGATTCACAGCTATCTGCATCCATGAGAAAATAAATTAAATGCCAATATTGGTAAACTTAACATAAATTAGTTCATTTTCTTTTTTTTTTTTTTTTTTAATCATCTCACCCCAAGCAAGGCATTCCACTGCCACTATTGTGCATGGGGTTACATAGGAGAAGGTAAAGAGGAGGAGTGGTTAGACATAGGGAATGTTAGGAGGAAGGTGACAGATGAGTAAGGATAGCGAGGATGAGGGTTGGGCAGATGGGAAGAGTGTTTGATAGAATGGAAGCAGGTTAGTTTTTTAGGAGGTGTCTATTGACCTTACATTTAAACTCCTGGAGATTGTAGCCGTTGGGGAAGCAATCGTGTGGAAGAGAATTCCACAGTTGGGAAGTGCGAAAAAAGAAACTGTTTGAGTAGAAGTTACGGCGGCATTTTATCGGTTTCACTGTAAAAGGGTGGGATCTAGTTGCTAATCTAGTATCACATTCAAATTCATATTTAGGGGGCACCAGTGATCTAAGTTCATCATAGTCTTTTGTCAAAATAATTTTGACAACAGTATTTGTTATTTAACCTTACAAAACCATTTTATCTTATGTCTTAGAGCAAACCACATACACAAATAAAGAGTCTGATTTATCGTTTAGCCTAGAGATGGACTACATCACGCCTTCTCACCCTAGACACCTCACTGCTGCTATGCTCCTAAGATTCCTGGTGGGTTACAGTATCCAGAAATACAACCCGATTTTCTAAAAAGCCAAAGATAATTAACTATTTCAAAAAAATTATGACTAGAAGTAGTTATATCCGAACAAATTTCATGGTAAATTTTTGTTTTTTCCCCCGAAGACCTTTACCCCTTCAAATCTTTCCAAAACATCCCTATTTCCGTGCAAATGTATATGCTGAACTCAAGTCGGTAATTGTTTATTGAAGAAACCTACCTTTTTTTCATGTTATCGAGCAGAAAAATATGGAATTTCTTGTCACTGTTTATTTCGCCCCGTAACCATGGTTCAAAAATGTTATTCACTGCAAGACTGAATTCACACATAGTTTTCTGATTTTTCGGTCTTTTTACTTCCTTTTTGCAATTACTACGCGGAAAATGAGTTCTGAAACCAAACAAATTGGAGTAATTGCTCAAAGAGAGTAAATTGGCCGAAATAAGTATCCTACGCATCATGTCATTCAGCAGTGAATCAGCTATGAGAACATTGGTAAGGTGTGAGATATAGTCCGATTTATTTCTGGCCGGTATCATGAAAAAAAAAGGTAAGTTTCTTCTATAAACAATTATCGATTTGAGTTCAGCATATACATTTGCATGGAATTAAGGATGTTTTGGAAAGATTTGAAGAGGTAAAGGCCTTCAGGGAACAAAACAAAAATTTATCAATTTAACCTTTAACACTATGAAGTCGACATTTTTTATCAAGCAAAGTGTCTGTCCTGCCAATGACTAATATTACTGAAAAAAGTACCTTTAAATTTTTGCATCCTACTATGACAACAGCAAAAATTATCATGATTAGAATCAACAACAGAGATACCTCAAAAAAATTATGCAGCAGAAGGGGAAGTAATGCTTGTGCTAAAAGGTTAATAGCAGTTTAAATGAAACAGTTTTGATTTCAAATGATCAGTTAAGTAATGGACAGGTTTTATAATGATTTTAAACAGCTCCTTTCAAGAGAATCTAAACTTATTTATAAATGGAACTTTGTCTGTGTGTGTGTGTGTGTCTCCGTTACCTATAGACTCCAAAACGGCTGAACCGATTTTCTTGAAAATTTACACAGTTGTACTATAAGCGTCTGCGAGTGTACTTAGCTAGGATTTGTGTCGAGGTACCCTCGATAAATATCAAAAATCGAAAAAAATCGGGTTAGAGAAGGAATGGTCTGATTTTAATCAAATTTAGTACATTCATAGACAAAGACATAAGAAATGATATTCAGAAGTTTCAAGGTTGCAGTTCTTACAAGAGTAATGGTTTCAAATTAGAGCCTGTGGTAATGTATATAAAATAGACCAAACCCGGATATAAGAGAACTTTTATCTGGTCCCAACAACTCTCTTATATCTGGGTTACACTGTAGTACAACTGTAAATTTTTCAAGAAAATCGGTTCAGCCGTTTCAGAGTCTATAGTTAATGAACACACAGACACACAAAATTCCATTTATAAATAAGTTTAGATTACTTGATATTTTTATTTTCAGAAAAAAAAAAAGAAGAAAATCCTCAAAGAAACCAAATTGATCGAAAACTTAATTTTAAACTGCATAAAATTATGCCCCAAATCAGATAGTACAACTGGAACATAGTTTCGTTTAGAATGTTTTTAATTCATTTTCTAACAATATCTAAGAATTTATCTCACCTCAACATAAAATTTTATACAATTACCTCTAAAACAATAAAATGTGACAAAATAAGTTAAAACTTGAAAGAGAAACTTACTGTCACCTGTAATAATTGTTACAAGGAATCAGTCAGTCAGTTAAATGCCATACGTGATACACGCTTGGGCAATCATGTCTCGAAAGAGACATGATTGACTGGGCAGAAGATTATCCCACAATAGGTTGCCATTGCTTTCTGCAATAGACTGGTTGCCAGCCAAGGCTATAGAACCCAATCTGTCCTGTTATTTAACCCATAATTGGAGAGTAGAGGCAGATTAATACCTTTCCCAAGGATATTTGCGCGTAAGTGAATGCAAGGAATTCAACTCGAATTCAAATTCGACACCCTGATTTGTCATTCCGAGCTGATATCCACTGCACCACAACGCACATCCAAGGAATACATAGGAGAAAACTCAAGGAATTTAAAAGATCATACAAACAAAAAAGGGATCTTTTACATAATGACACATGAAATACATTAGTTTCCCACCATAACAAAACTAACCACAATTTTGATTTTAAAACCATTTACTAAGGCAAAAATGTTTAGAATGTGCTTTAATCTCTAGATCTACAGTAAATTTTATACTGTTTTATCTTTCTTGATAGAAATTTGAATTATCACAATGTGGGGTATTTAATAACAAGAATGATGGAAACAAACAAAAAGATAAAGAATTTAAATTAAATCAGCTGGATTATATGTCCAAAACACATTAAATGAATAGAAATAATTTTAAATTTTCAGCCTCTCTTTCATTTGTATAAATGTGTAGTTCATTCACATAAATTTAGTTTAATGAAGTCCTAAAGGATGAAACATCACATGAAAACCTTTTTCTACTTTGTCATACTTCTTTCCTCTAAATTTGATCTTGATATATAAAAAATTCATTTAAAAAGTAAAAAATTATTTCAAAATTTAAAACTATCAGCATCTCGCTTTTGTTCATGTGTAGTCAAATCAACGTAAACATAAACTTATTCCATTGAAGTCCTAAAGAATGAAACGCATCACAGGAAAGCCTTTTCCACTTTGTCATACTTCTTTTCTCAAATTCTTCTTTATATATAAAAAATGTGTAATTATCATTAGCCTGTGGTGATACCGACCAAACAAAAGCGATGGACCGGATGTTTGCTCTCTCACGACAAAAATGCAAATGACCAAAAGTTGTCGTTGCACATCCAGGTTCATGCAGATGTTCCGGTTAAAAAATAAAAATTAATCAAATATCAAATTTCCATTTCGTGAGCTTATGCAAATTTTATTCCCAGCCAATGGGAAGCCCAGAATCAAATTCAAGTGTGAAATCCCAAATGAGCTGCTTTTGATCCAAAAAGCAGATATAAAAAGCCAAGACAGAAAGCACCCAGCAGACAGACACCAAGGAGAAGAGTGTAATGAATATCCCCTTGACTTAAGTCAAGCAGCTACTATGTTCGCCTCCCTTCACCTCTCCTTACTTTCTTCCCTGTCTCAAAAGTACTTACTAACCCAAGGAGCGAATACATCAAAGACATTCCTTACATATGAGATGCCTCCACTCTACTTTAAGTATCGAATTCTCCTTGTCAGCCTTCCATTGCCAAAATGAACAACATTCCTAAGCCTTAAATCTCTTTCAGCTTATTATTTTTTTTTTTTTAATCATATCACCCCAAGCAAGGCGGTAACGCCACTGATGCGCAGGGGGCTACGTAAGGGTAAAAAGAATGGAAAAGAGAAAGCCAGAAACCACATCCTAAACAGGGAACAAGAGATGACCCTCTACACCTGTTCAATAGACGTGGGTGGAGTGTGAACCGGGCGATATTTGCCATGAACATTTAACCTACGTTGGACCTATATTCAAGTATTACTTAATTGTAAAAACATTAATTGATATGTGTATATATAAATGTTATTTTCACTTCAATTTGCTTTTCTTGATTTTATAATCATTTTATGACTTATAGTGGGCTATCTACCACAAGGCCAAATTCCGTTAACCTACAACAATATACAACTACCCTTCACTAAGACGGAATCCCACTACAACTAGAAAAAGAATAGATAAGATTCCCTACTATAAGCCCACAGTCATATATTCTGTAGACTTTTTGATTATGATAAAAATCATTGATATTTTTATTTAATTACTAAATCATATCTTTAATATTATAAACTAATTGATCTATTCTTATGAACAATTCTTATTTATTTTGCATGCATGCAAAAGAGGCCTTTATTCTGCATTTTTAATAAATTATTTCTGATGGTCAACCTTCAATTTGTTGGTCAGAGAAGAGAATTTATTGTTATGAAATAATTCTATTTTAAATAAATTTCTGCTATTCACCTGTCCAGTGGCCACAATGTCTTTCAGTGGGTGGATGCACAGGCATAAGATATCATCTGTGTGTCCAAGGTACAGCTTTTGAACATTAGTTTCTCGATTCAAGACTATTCCAACTGCTGCAACATGATACACGACATTTCCAGTTTTTGTGTAGAAAATATTGTTTCGACAGTCATAGCCACGATATCTGCAATTGGAAAAATTAATATTTTTTTTAAATAAAAAAATAAATAAATAAATAAATTTAAAAAAATCAGTATCACAGACAGAATAAACAACAAAGATATCTCTTAGTAAAAGATAAGGGATACCTGAAGATGACCAGACAGTCAGTTAAGTGCCATACGTGAAACACGCTTGGGCGATCACATCTCGAAAGGGACATGACTGACTGGGCAGAAGATTTTCCCGCAGGAGGTTGCCATTGCTTTCTGCGGTAGACTAGTTGCCTGCCAAGGCTATAGAACCCAATCTGTCCTGTTATTTAACCCATGACTGGAAGGAAGAGACAAATTAGTACCTTTCCCAAGGGTATTTGCGTATAAGTGAATGCAATGAATTCAACTGGAATTCGAACTCAAACTCGTCTCCCCGATTTCTTGTTCCGAGGCAATATCCACTGCACCACAACGCAGACAGTACCCAGCCAAAACATTGTGTCTATAATAACATTGGTAACAAGAGGTGAGAACAATAGGTCAAAGTATAAAACAAAAGTGTATTTAAAACAAGAATATCTTGATACTAATTAAACTGACTGGTTCACTGATTTAAAAAAAATTTAAAAATTTTAAAAAAGCAGGGTGGAATTTTAGGGGAATAATTTTTTTATAGATTCACATTCAAAGTTATATTTGTCAAAATAAAAAAATGGATGTCATGCATGGTGCCATACTCATTCAGAAATATCTAAACGGTCAGCAGTATAAAGCCACTTTCTCAGATCTATGATTAAAAATGGCTTTGATTGAATGAAGCCTGTAGGTCTTAGCAAGGACCATCCTTCTTTGATTGTTTTTTTTTTTTGTTTATTAACCGTTTGTAAGGTTATTCAAAGTTGAAACATTTCAGATTTGGGAGGTTACTTAGAGTAACTGGTACCTTCAAGCAGTCTCCCATATAAGTACTGACCGGGCTTAAAACTGATTAACTCTGATGATTCAATGAAAACCGCTGTGTTTAGCATGATTTGATCATTTATTTATTGCCTTGCTTAAGGTGAAATTAATTAAAAAATAACAAAAAACGTTTTAATAAGCTGTAAATATATATATATATATATATATATATATATATATATATATATATATATATCAGTCAGTGCCATACATGATACATGCTTGGGCAATCATGTCTCTTTCCAGACATGACTGACTGGGCAAAAGATTATCCCACAGTAGGTTACCATTGCTTTCTGTGGTAGACTGGTTGTCAGCCAAAGCTATAGAAACTCAATCTGTCCTGTTATTTAACCCATAACAGGCGGGAAGAAACAGATTAATACCTTTCCCAAGGGTATTTGTGCGTAAGTGAATGCAAAGAATTCGAACTCAGCTCCACTGATTTGTCATTCCAAGTCGATATCCACTGCACCACAATGCACATCCAAATATATATATATATATATATATATATATATATAGGTTTCATTACAAATGACAGACAATATGATTTCTTTCTTTTGAGGACATAAACTATATAAAAAAAACGGGCCTAATTTGATTTCATTTAAACACACACAGAGACCTACTAAACCCTATCCGGAACATACTTGTTGACAACACAAATATCATAGCATCATCTACATGCAAAGAAAGGCTAAAAATAATGGAGGCCTTATTAATAAAAACTAAAAACCCATCACTCAATAACATTAACTACGAACACGCTAACAACATTTTTAGTTACACATAAAAAAAAAAATGATAGACAAGGTATTATGGTTAAGTTTTTTATGTAACTTTTCATGGGATCTTTTGATTTCTTTTTCATAACAAGTTATGTAAAAATTGTCCAAAAGTTTTGTTTTTCTGAGCACTTTTGGCTATATGTTTAACCATTATCAAGGATGAATTTTATTTTATGTGTGACTAAATATATGTAAAGTTTATGTATTTGTATAGAGTCACTAGCAGTATAGCCCGGCATTGCTCGGGTGTAATGAAAGCTTTAAAACTAATCCATGGTCCTGGAGCTCAGACTCTTTGGACGTTGGCACGAAAGACTAAAAAGCAATCGTTGTTTTCAGTTAAAGCGAAACCATAGACTGAGAGAAAAATGAATGGATGTAAGTCAAATTTTGATTTCCTGGTATCGATATCAAATTTTCTGCTCTATTGTAAGAACTGCAACCTTGAAACTTCTGAATATCATTTCTTATGTCTTTGAGTGTATCAAATTTGATTAAAATTGGACTACTCCTTCTATAACCCAATTTTTTCGATTATCGATATTTATCGGGGGTACCTCGACAGAAAACTTAGCTAAGAACACTCACAGATGCTTATAGTACAACTGTGTAAATTTTCAAGAAAATTAGTTCAGCCGTTTCGGAGTCTATAGGTAACGGATACACACGCAAACACAGAGACGCACACACACAAAGTTCTATTTATAAATAAGTTTAGATATGTTTGTTTTATATTCTGAACATGGTAAGCACATTGTGGCCATGTTCATAGTTGATATTATTAAGTGTTAGATTTTTTTTATTAGTAATGCTTCCATTATTTTTAGCATCCTCCACATGCAAAAAAAGGCTATGACATTTGTGTTAACAAGTATGTTACAGATACAGTTTGGTAGGTCTCTCTATGTGTTTAAATGAGATCAAATTGAACTCTGCTCTGATAGATGCAATGTTAATCTTCTCATCAATCATCCTGTTATTTGTTCACCACTTGAGGACACATAGCCCAGTGGAGAAAAGCGTTGGTTAGATCTACTGACTTGACCCAAAGAGTTGTGAGTTCAATACCTGGCTACAGCATTGGTGAACAAATAATTTAGAGAGTTGAGTTTAAGGGAGATAACTAAGACATCTGAAAGTAGCATGGCTCATAGAGTGGGAACAAATGCTCCAGTGATCAAAATAAAGGGTTAAGTTCAAAATTCCAATCACCTGAACGAGGCCAGAGTGTAAAATAGCTGAAACAGTGAATATGGCAATAAAGATGAAGACAACAGTTCAATCAATGTAAATACTACCTAATCTCAGAAGTATAGACAAATAAATATTTTTAAATATTCATTTTTATTTAGAAACTTTGATTACATATATTAAAATATAAGTTAGTGGTTATAATTGTGTGGTATTTATTTATAGAGTGCAAAACTGCTCTGTTGGGATGAAAATTTAGACAGTAGTGATTGTTTCAATCATAAAATCACCTGAAAATGATAATCTTTCATCATGAATCAAATAATGAATAGTAAATATGAGCAGTACAGATTGAGCGCTTTTATTTAATGCACGATGCAGTACTGTTGGAAGAAGTGACTGTGTAAAATCAAAATGTCAGGAAAAATTAATTTTCTTCCTTGCTCTTGTTTATGCTCAAACCCAGGGTAGTTGTTTGGGCTACTGATACACCACAGTCTACTCCAGATTCTCCATGATGTTAACTAGATAGATCATACCCCTTGTTGTAAATCGAAATTTTAGTGAAAAAAAAAAAAAGTGCAACCGATTCTTGACTATGATATTTCTCCTTAGTGTACTTGAATTTCTTAAGTCCTGTGCTCAAAATCCACTATTAAATAAAACTTAGATACATCTATAGAAAGCGGACATATCGCCAATCTCTACAGAAAGCGGACATATCACAGTAGTAGGTATCTCTCCTAAACTGCTTAAAACAAAACAGTGTAGTGTGAATAAAAAAGGCCCCAAACTGAATATTGTATCCTTTAAAGAGTTTACAAACAGACAAGTTGGTACTAGAGAGAAAGAACAGCAATGTGAGTAGATGAAAGAGGAGAGATTTATTGTAAAAGAGAACAAACAATGGCAAGACAGGGAATCTGAGGCAGGCTAATAATTGCCAAAGCAAGGGTATTTGACACCTTTCCCACCAAGGTAGATGTATCACAAGGTCAATTAATGTGGGAATTCTGAACCCTTAAGCTCAGCCAAAAATATCCCATAAACCCAGCTTAAGTCTAGGTCAGGCTCTTGTTTTTCAACTCAAATGAGACTCTACTCTTCAGCAAAGCCTTGCTTGTGTCCCTCTCTGCTCGAAAGCAGAGAGTTGAACAAAAGAGTGCTTGCTCAAGAATGATCAGTCAATCCGTAAGTGAAATTCATTGCTGAAGTAATTCACAGTGTTCACTTTTTCACACTATATATTGCTACTAATAAAGTCAGTCCACATAGATGATAGGGAGTATAGGATATTCCATTACAATACTTAATTAAAACAAACTTTTTCCATCAAAATGTTTATGTTATTAAGAAGAAATATCAAAGTATTTTTTAATTATTTTAAAAAATTTTTGAATCCCTTTTAACACGTTCAAAATTTTGATAGCAATCTTGTTTTGATTTTAGTTAGTGGGTAACCAAATCATTACAAGAGTTTACAATGGAAAACATAACTTTTTTTTTTCTAGTGACAAACATTAATTAGAAAATTCTTGCAAAAAATCAAATAATTGTCAGATTTTAATGTAACTTTCAGGACTTATTCACAAATGAAGTAAATTATTTTTTAAATTATTATTTTTTAAAAATATTAATAAAAATATATTTTTTTTACATTTATTACACACCCACCATACGTAAATTCCTGAAATTTTAAGAAATTAAATTTTGTTGGGAAAATTGGTTTTATTAATTAAATGCAAGACTCATTAGGGAATGTAACTTGTCTATTATTTTTTCAAACATTTTGCATTTATTTCCAAAAATCTGCTCCCAATAGGAGAATAAAAAATGAAATAAAAACTATGACATTATTTAATTTGTAAGTTTTTGATTGCTTTAATAAATAATATATATAAAGGACATTCTAGTCTGAAGGGAAAAATTTTTTCAATTAAAAATGAAATTTTAAAAGAATTTTTTCATTTTCTTTTTTTTTTTTAATTATAATACTCTATAAAGTTTCAAAAATATGTTTAAAATACTTCAAAGATTTGTTGAGATTAGTTTATAAACTCATTAAGTAAAGATTATATTTACTAATCAAAACTTAAAAGGTTTAATACAAATTGTCATACCTTCCTATTTTTAAAATAATTAAAATTTTTTTTTGTGTATTTGAAGTTTTTTTCATGGCAATTTCTATGTGTACATTAAAAGGTCATGTGTTTCAGGAATTATTTCCCTTACAGAAAAAAAATTTATGTAATTATGTCACTTGTAATTGCCATACACTTATGTTATCTCACATCTGTCAATTTACCAACACATTTGAAATATGGTGGAAAGGTTAGAAAGTTTTATTCTCAATTTCATGCTATAAATAAGTAATACAGATGTAAATCAGATTAATTTAACATTAAATCTGCTCATTTTAAAAAAATAATGTGTCACAAATGTACATTTTATTTTTGTCATGTTTTTAAAACCAAAAATTAGCTTTTGTTTATAAATGTGTCAATTGCTCAAAAATGGCCAAAAAGTTTAAAGATTTAAAAAATTGAAAAATTTTAATTCCAATCAATATAATTTCTGCTTGAAATACACCAGAGTATTTTGCTTACTGAAAATAGTAAATTTAATTATTTAGCTTTCAATTAAAACCAAAATAAAAGTTTCAAGAAAACCTTTTTATTTTTAAAAATTCAATTTAAAAGTTAGTTATCGAAAATGAGTGGAGGTACCTACTCTATGGAAAGTGAACATATTGCATATCTCATATATTTGGGCAGGCACTGTATGTGAAACAAAACTCACTTGACTGAAAAATATAAAAGAACAAAGACTCACCCATACACATACTCCAGTCTGAGACCCCGGTCAGGCCCACCCTGTCTCTTTTCTCCAGGCTTCATTTCATTGCGTGACAATTTTTTCAGGACAGCTGCATCCTCCTGGTACACTCTACGGTCGTAAGTTACTTGTTTCTCAACTTCAAGGTCAGAGTCCAAATCAGCCACTTCAGAAAGGTCAGAATCACTATCTTCACTATTGGAGTTTGCAACTGACAAAGCAAAAAAGAACAAAATATAAATCTTTTTAACAATTCTAAGTTTGGTACAAGGGCATGTTTACAGAATACTCTTAAAAGCAGTCATTAATACTATTATACAGCTTTCTCCTGCAATCTGAATTCAGAACATTCTTCTGAAACCTTTTATAAAGCTGAAATAGCTTAAAGCCAAGAGCAATTATCATTAATTTATATTAGGAAAACTTAATATTCCCAGACACAAAAATAATTAGTGTAGACTCATTGTCTATTTCATTCACCATGATCAAAACAGTTATATCCAGTTTTATAGTATCCATAAAACTCTTATAAGCAATCCTAGGCATTTCTGATACATTAAGACACACTTTGCTAACAATTTCACTAATATTATCAGTCCTGATATGGCATCTCAACTTCACTCAGTTTCCCACCAATGTGACATGGCTTCTCTCTGCCTTTTGTATAAATATTTTCATGGCAGCTGTTCTAATAAGCTTTCCTCCTTGCTACCTCAACCACTTGAATTTAATCGTACTAGTAGATTCACCATGAGGTCTCATCACTTTTTCGTTGAAATGACTACAAGTTCTATTCAGTAATTTATCTGCTCGCTTCTATCACCTGTGGAACTTTCCTCCAGTTTCTGGCTCCACTTCCATCTTCAAAAATTTATATCTGACTTCAATCACAATCTTATATCTTCTTAAAACCTGTTCTTTTACACTTTTTCTCTTATCGTTCTCTTTCACTTTCAGTAACCCCTGACACTGTAGTGGCATTATTGTTTTGCATGGAGTGACATGATTTAAAGAAAAGCAAAAACAAAAGAAAACACTCTAGTATTTGTCTATTTTTTGGGGGCCATGATTTTGTGCTAGCACAATCATTGACAGCTTCCAAAGCATCCCATCTACCCAATTTCACTCACAAGGCTTGTATCAACCTGTGGTATAGTTTTCAAGCACTTTGCAATGGTTGTGCATGCTGAGATTGCCTCTTATAAACCAATAACAGTGGCCCCCTTGAAGGATTTTACCTCCTGCAGATGTGCTGTCAGCATATTCTGAACACCTACCAACAGTACATCTGTCATGACAGAAGTAGCAGAAATGTCATCTACCTACCCTCCCTTTGAACGTGCAAGTGAATTCCCAAATAAACAACCAAATATACCAGAAACAGAAGTTGAGTCTCCATTTCATACTGTGGCATTAATTTCTCCATTTTCTGTGCACTCTGATGTAAATATGAATAAAAACTGAACATGAGGTTATTTGCCCAGTCAGTGAAAAACTCAAACAGAGACCCTTAGTACGGTCCATGTAATTACTTGCTAGATAAAAAATACTGAATGCAACTTTCAGTTCTTGCCTTTCTTCATTTCAGATTTCTTTCATTTAGTACAAACAGATTCTAATGTTGGGGTTTTATGAAAGAAAAGTGGTATGAAAGAAAAGTGGTATAAAAAAAAAATTTTCTGAAAACATGAAACATGCACACCGATTTATTTTAACATTTTTCCTTAAATTTGATGGTAGAGTAGAGTTTTCTTGTGAGAATTGTCAACTGCAAGTTGTGATGTAGAGATAAGCAGAAAGGTGATAAGAAAGTGAGCCTTTGCTGGTTGAAGTGAAAAGCTGGTCCGTTAGTCTGTCATGACAGAAGTAACAGAAGATGCCCCATGTGTCATCTACCTACTCCTCTCCAGACTGTTCAAGTGAATCACTGAATAAACTGTAGTGGATGAGAAATTAATTAAAATCAACCTTCTTCATTTTGACAAAAATTCACAACGATGTGTGAAATCCTGGTTTTCCCAAATAGAAAAGGAATTGACCATCTGCTTTAAGAAAAAGTCAAACCAGATTTTGAAAGTAGGTGTTAAATTGATTTTTGACCAATGGGAGTGACTTGTAAGACTTGAAAGGACTTAGCGATCCAGTGTGAAATTCAAAAGGACATATAAATGACTTCGCAGCATCAGAGACTCAGATGGGAGCAGCGAAAGAAAGACACACATCTAAAATGTAAATTCCACATCAAGCGAACCCGGACATTATCCTCTTTCTCTTTATCTCTTTCAACAATTAATACTATGAACATTTTGTACAAACTCTTGATACCTTCACATTCTCATTGAACAATAATTTCTACGAATTCTTGTTATTCCTCCTTTTAATAAATTTCCATTTTTAAATGCAAACTGTATATTCTATTCTTACTCTATTCCACACTATTCCATATATTCCAACCTGCTGACAACCAACTTTCTGATGAAAACCTGATGATTATAATTCTGCATAAAACTTGTAAGCTGTAGGGAGTTCGGTTAAGTCTGACACAAGGCTGACTTAAAGAAAAATTAACCAGCTCGCTATGCTACAAAACAACCAAATAGATTCTCACTGTGGTGTTAATTTCTTCTTTCTTTTTCCTCATGAGTATACAAGACTTTCCCAGCTTTATACACTGGTGTGAACTAGAATAGAGTCACAACATGGGGATTATTTGCCAAGTCAGTGTAAAGAGAAGGACCCACTGTATGGTCTATAGAATCAGTTAAGTGCCATATGTGATACACACTTGAAAGAGACATGACTGACTGGGCAGAGGACTTTTTTGCAGTAGGTTGCCATTACTTTCTGTAATAGACTGGTTGCCAACTAAGGCTATAGAGCCCAATCTGTCCTGTTATTTAACAGAAAGATGGAATGAAGAGATGGATTCATACCTTTCTCAAAAGTATTTGTGCATAAGTGAATGCAACAAATTCAAATGAAACTTGGCTCTCTGATTTCTCATTCCAAGCCAACATCCACTGTACAGCAATGGATGTTGGCTTGGAATACATTTTATATAACAGCTTGCTAGAAAACAAATATTGAAAACAACTTTTGCTTCTTGTATTTCTTTATAAATGTGCAAATTCTCTTCAGATTTTGTTCATTCAATAAAAACAGATCCTAATGTTAGGCTTTTATAAAATCAAAGTAGCGTAAAGAATACTTCTGAAAAGCAGAGATACCTATACATTGATTTAGACTTTTTTCTTCAAATTTAATAGTTGGGTAGAGGTTACTCATCAGCATAGGAGAACAGAGAAAACAGATCCTAATTATTTTATAAAAGCAAAGTGGCATAAAGAAAACTTCTGATAAGCAGAGATACCTGTACATTGATTTATTTAAACTTTTTCTTCAAATTTGTTATAAAAGAATAGCTTCAAAATACAATCTCTAACCATGAAAAATGACTCCTAGTTTGAATATTTCTTTCTGAACCATGTCCATTCAGGATGTAGACAATCATACCTCTCCACATCCCTTGCAGGTTAACAATTTTTCTCTTGGTATCTTTCCCAAACCCTGCTCTGCCATCCATCTAAAGCCCATCAAGTATGTCTCATGTTGCTTTCCCATCTTTTTCTCTATCCATCCTGTGAGTATTAGATTCTCCAAGCCCTCCTTCCTCATTACACATCCCAGCTGTCTCTTTCTGGTTAAGTATAAGTTTCCTGGTTTGAATAGACATTGGATATAGGCAAAGTTAAAATAAAATTTTTAAAACTTCGTAAAAATCATAACATCAGATACACATCATCAAAAAAATGTTCAACATTCCAAAATACAAAATCTATTAAAGGCCAGAGAGTATATCAACTGAAATATTGCAATTTAAAAAAAAATTAAATAGGAGGTAATAACTACTCCAGATGAACTGATATTAAAGCAAATCTAAAAAGAAAATCCCCTGGATTAACTTGTTTATATTTAATTAAACAAGATTCTTGACAAAATTTAAAGAAGGATCTGCAATGCAAACGGTCATGACTTGGCATCTTGACTTCAGTCATTATCTCACCGACATGATGTGGCTTCTCTCTGTCTTTTCTACAAATATTTTCGTGGCAATTGCTCCAACATGCTTTTTTCATTGGTGCCCCGTCCACATGAATTTAATCATGCTACAACAAGAAATCGAGGAGCCAAGTTCGAATTCCAGTTGAATTCATTGCATTCACTTACGTGCAAATACCCTTGGGAAAGGTATTAATCCGTCTCTTCCTTCCAGTTATGGGTTAAATAACAGGACAGATTGGGTTCTATAGCCTTGGCTGGCAACCAGTCTACCACAGAAAGCAATGGCAACCTACTATACTGCAGGATAATCTTTTGCCCAGTCAGTCATGTCTCTTTCGAGACATGATCACCCAAGTGTGTTTCACGTATGGCACTTAACTGACTGACTTCACAAACTTACCATTAAAATAGTTAAATGCAACTGTAACTTCTACTAGAACAGTTTCTTTTCTCACACTTCCCACCTGTGCCACTTCCTTCTATTTACTTGTTTCCCCTGGTAGCTACAATCTACAAAAATTTAAATGCAACATCAATTGCCATCTTGTATCTTCTTGAATCCTGTTCATCTTTTATCTTTTCTTCAATACTCACTGTACCCAGTCTTTTATCTGCACACTTGTGGGGGTCCCACCTTGCTTGGGGGAAAATGATCAAATAAAAAAAAACATAAGTAAAAATTATTTAAGACATTGAAGTAAATTTGTTTCATTTTATTAAAAAAAAAAAAAAAACTTGTTTAATATAAAATTAACAAAAAAATTGTCAAGAAATTGATCAAAGTTAAGTATTTTTCTTCATGATATTGTTCTTCATAACAATGAGCCTATTATAAAATTTTACTGTTTTATGAATAATTTGTGTTTTTCTTTTATTCTAAAAAGGTATTTGTTGAAATTTAATGTTATTGCCTTTCATAAATACTAGACAAAAACATAACTTTTCACACAAATTAATTAAGAAAAAATAATATTCAAGAATTTTGTCACAGAAAGTTAAAATTGTCATAAAATTCAATAAATTTAATATTCTCACAACTGGTTTTTAAAATATATTTCAGAAATGTAAACCAAAAACAATACATTTCTGTATACTTTATATAACGAAACTCACTAAAAATGTAATTATTTTGAATTTTGTTACATAAATTTAATAATTTTTCTCTTGTCCAAAACACACAATGCATGAATGAATGCCTCTCCAGCTTTCAATCCAGATCTTTGGAGACAACTGGGCAACTGTTTAGTAACCCTTCAATCACCCCTTGTCATGATGATGATGTAAATAAGTGTTTTAAAGCATAACAATAACAACTGACATTATGAAAAATGGATAGAAATGAAATATTTTCTTTTTAAATTGTTTCACCCCCAAGCAAGGCGGTACTGGAGTTTAAATATGTTGTTATGATATCTTTGTTCAAAATAGCTGAGAATTAGGAAGGTCATAGAGAAAATATTGATGGAAGAGAAAAATAGGTAGAGAAAACAAAGAAAAAAAGGTTTATTAAATACTCATACATACAAGAGAAATACTTGAGTAAATCAAATCCTTCTCTAATGTGGATACTTGTCATATTTATAAGTAGGAGCAGTCCATTGTCACAGTAGTAGGGAAGAAAAGCAAGTACTCTGAGTCCTACTCTACAACTGGATAGGGAGTATCAAAGAAATAGACGACTAGACAGAGAAAACAAAGAAAAAGTTTATTAAATACTTGTACATAGAAGAGAAATACTTGAGTAAATCAAATCCTACACAAATCCTTCTCTAATGTGGCTACTTGTCATATTTATAAGTAGGAGCAATCCATTGTCATAGTAGTAGGGAAGAGTAGCAAGTATGTTGAGTCCTACTTTACAACAAAATGTCTGGGAAATACTTCAAAAGAGGATGGAAACTATGACATCAAAATCCAAGGGTGCACTGAAATAGCAAATTGAGTTTGAGTTTATTGTTTAAGGGCAAATCAACCTTTGTGGGTTTTTTAATGCCAAAAAGGTGGGGCTTTAAGGTATTTCTTTATTAATGTTTGGTTATAGTGAGTAGTTTGATTTAGTCAGATTTTAATTTTTTTTTTCTTTTTGATTTTAGAAAACTGAAAATCTCTAATTTTGCATTCAAAAATGTTTTGCTGAGAATATTTTTTTCCTTCAAAAATGTGTTATGGTAATAATTTTTTCTTAAAAAAATGTTTTGTTGATAATATTTTTTCTTCAGAAATGTTTATTTTTCTATAAAAGTCTATTTTTATGTATATATTTCTATAATAGTGTATTTCTATAATAATATATTTCTATAATAGTGTATTTCTATAATAATATATTTCTATAATAGTGTATTTCTATACATTCATAGTGTTTTGACCCCAGTTTGGCGGTTAACTATTTGCCTATAGCTTTGACCCTAACAAGTGCTACCACTCCGGGTCAGGGTGGACCTGGAAACAACAGCATTTAAGAGGTGGTTCCACACTTCTTACAACCTTCCAAACAAAGGCCTTGCTGCTGGATGCAGTTTACGAAATAGCAAAAAGATGCCATTCAAAAGCTAAACAAAGTACGAACAAAAAGTAAAAATTTCATTCAAAACAAATAAAAAAGTGCTAAACTGTTATATAATAAAAATCAAACAAAGATGAGGTCAGTTTTGCTCACATTTATACAATTTTAGGCACCAAAAGAAAGGAAGAAATAAAAGTTATTTATTCAATGCATAGATGAATGGTGGACTTATAAATGTGTAAGATTTTGGTGAGAAAAATTCTCTAGCACAACAGAGTCTTGATCTAATGAGGCTATTTAAGAAGATGACTTGAATTCATAGATTAATATTTGGACATTTTGATATTTGTTTTTTATGGATTATCAACCCTTTCCAGGTTATTTAGAGCCAGAAAATATTTTTAGATTATAATAATTTTTTAGAGATACTAATTTACTGATACAATTCCTACTAATTAACCCATAGCTGGGAGAAGAAAAGTATATTTGTGCATAAGGGAATATAACAAACCTTTCTAGAATTTGAACTTAGCTCTCTAATCTCTAATTCTGAGTCATTATCCATTACACCACCTGCATATCCAATCTTACAGCTCATGGTATTCCCAAACAGATACCCACTGACCAGACTCAACATTCATTTAAATATTATGTAAAATCAATAACTGAAATAAAATTCTGCAAAAAATTAAAATTTTAAATTTATTTCTCATTATTTTGGTGTATCTTTCAGTTTCGTTTTCTATCAAACTGAAAAAGGAATCAAATTAAAAAAAAATTACCATGTACTGGCTGGACATCACCGTCGGCATTTATAAGACCGGGTGGTAACAACTTCCACTGAAACACTGCATGGTCAGCACCCCCAATGGTGATGACCCACTGCTTGTCATGGGAGAAGCGGACATTTGTCACATGGGCAGAGTGACCATTATATTTCCGAAATTTGGATCCTGTTAATATAAGACACAAAAAAAAAAAAAAAAAAAAAAAAAATGATGCCTGGAAATTTTAGTAATTGTCTCATTTTGAAAAAATTTTTTAAAATTACCTGAAAATTATTATTGATCTTTCTTTTTGCTGCTAACATCTTGGTTCAGCCATTCTTCCAAATTTCTTCAGGTTTTGAATCTGGATAGAAGGTACTTGTCCAAGTCTAGGGTTAACCATTATTTTCTACATATACCTGCAAAAACTGTGCCTCTGTAACCCTCTTGAGTGGCTCTCAGGCAAAAAAAAACTTCTCCAACTCTCAGAGGAATCATTAGTATTCCCAATCAGTCCAGGGATTGTACCTTGTTCCTAGTATCATGTAACTCAATATAATCTTTGCATAGTACTTGGAAAAAAGATGGGTACTGCCAAATAAAAACCCCCTTGCTCCGAGAGAATTACTCTGAATGAATGATTTGATCATTATCAATACATAAATTAACATTCTAAGAAATAAAATTAAATGTTCACTTATTAATGTTCTCCCAAAATACTGAGCACTCTAATTACAAAGACTCCTAACCTTGAAAATGTTATCTTTCAGAAATACACTAATTTTGTCAAAACACAATATGTAAATATATGGCATGTTTAAACAAAATTTAATTAATGTGGTTGAGGTTATTTTTTTTAATTATTTTGTTTTATTATATCTATCATTAAGTAACCATTTTTATTATTATGATTATATTTACCATTACATTATTACTATTATCTTAGCCATTGTATTATTGACATTGTTATTATATATTTGCCATTATATTATTACCATTATGTTATTATATTATTACTGTTGTTATTATTTGCTAATATATTATTATTATAGTTGCCATTATATAATTATTATTGTTATTATTTGCCATTATTATTATAGTTGCCATTATATTATTACTATTGTTATTATTTGCCAATATATTGTTATTATAGTTGCCATCATATTATTACCATTATTATTTGCCAATATATTGTTATTATAGCTGCCATTATATCATTACTATTGTCATTATTTGCCAATATATTGTTATTATAGTTGCCTTTATATCATTACTATTGTTATTATAGTTACCATTATATCATTACTATTGTTATTATTTGCCAATATATTGTTATTATAGTTGCCATCATATTATTACTATTGTTATTATTTGCCAATATATTGTTATTATAGTTGCCATTATATTACTATTGTTATTATTTGCCAATATATTATTATCATAGTTGCCATTATATTATTACTATTGTTATTATCTGCCAATATATTATTATCATAGTTGCCATTATATTATTACTATTGTTATTATCTGCCAATATATTATTATCATAGTTGCCATTATATTATTACTATTGTTATTATTTGCCAATATATTATTATTATAGTTGCCATTATATCATTACTATTGTTATTTGCCAATATATTATTACTATTATTATTTGCCAATATATTATTATTATTATTATTTGCCAATATATTATTATTATAGTTGCCATTATATCATTACTATTGTTATTATTTGCCAATATATTATTATTATTATAGTTGCCATTATATTATAACTATTATGGTATTATTATATTTATCGTTGTTATTCCTATTATATTTACTATGAAGTAACTATTTCCATTTAATCTTTGAGTTTTTAAATAGTCAAACATTGCCAGCTCTTTAGATTTTGTCAAGAATTTCTAGATACATAGCAGAAACACCAGATCAGATGTGATAGATATACTGAATGCATGAATGAATGGTAGACTTAAAAGAATGTAAAATAGAGTCTAGTGAGACAATTTGTCTAGAATGACAGTGTGTAACATTTTGTAAATAATATACTCTGCATATCAATTAGAACATCTCACTACATATTATTCGGAATACTGCACTGTATCTTATTGGTAATATTGTATTAAAAAATACAAAATCAACAAAAATGTATATGATCAAAGACATGTACCTTTTCTCAGACATGGATACCGAAAAAGTTTGACCAATCCAAAATCATCCCCAGTAACAAGGACCTGACCCTCAAAGTTAGCATCCACAGCATTGATGTCATTTGTATCTGTGTATTTCTCCCAAATTCCGCTGACTTCATCACCAAGAACTCCGGTGAATGAAGCCCATTTGATGTTTGCAATTTCATCATGGTTTGTTGTATGTTTACCACCTGATAAAGAAATTGGAAATTATCAAAGATTGGAAGTTTTTCTTTCAAATTTAAAAAAACAGTCAAGAATCAAACCAAACTTCAATAACTTTCTTTTTTGTATAATCACCTCACCCCAAGCAAGGAAATACTGCCACTGGTGCACAGTGGGTTACATAATAGGAGAGTGAAGAGAAAGAAGAACAGATAAGAGAAGGATAGGAACACTGGTATAAAGAGAGTTGCGTGAGAATAAAGTGTAAAGAGAGAAGAGCAAGATGCAAGGTGCTGGGTAATGGATAAAAGTCAAGGAGATAAGAGATGACTGTTGACATTGCATTTAAACCCTTGGAGATTGTAACTGTCAGGAAAACAAGTAGACAAAAAGGAGTTCCACAAGTGGGAAGTGTGAGAAAAGAAGCTGATAAAGTAGAAGTTGCAGTTACACTTGATTTTTTTTCACTGTAAAAAAGGTGGGACTTTGCTGCTAGTCTACTAGCTCAAAGAAATTAATGTAGATGGGGCACTAGGGAGCTAAGCTCAAGAAAAATGTCATAAGGAAAAAATGTATGGTATGGCTGGCAACTTGTATTCAAGTATGCTTGTTTACTAGGGTGGCTAGCTAATCCTCAATGTAGATGACTGCTCAGAAACATTGGTTCTTGTTCAACACCCACAGAGCCTATCTGTGGTTTATACTGCAACTATGCTGACCAAATCTTAGTTACTGTTTCTGAGAGATAGAGTGAACAACTGTCTGAACAAGGTTAGGATGCTCAAAACCACCCTAGTAGACATGTTACATTGTGCTAGCACAACCATTAAAAGCTCCCAAAGAGTTACATCTACCCAATTTTACTGACAAGGCTTGGGTCAACCCATGGTATAGTTTTCAGGTAGCACATTATCTAGTGTGAACAACAATCTGAACAAGGTTAGTATGCTCAAACCCACCCTAGTAGACATGTTAGCACAACCATTGAAAGCTCCCAAAGTGTTACATCTACACAATTTTACTGACAAGGCTTGGGTCAACCCGTGGTATGGTTTTCAGGTACTTCCCAAGGTGCTGCATGCTGGGATTACCTCCTCTATACCAATAATATCAAGAGGTCACCTTTCTGACAAATCGATCATGGTGTGATTTAAACCTGGACTTCATGGTCAGAAAGCAAATGTTCTAACCACTCAGCCAGGCACCCATAAGTGAAGTATCGACACTGATATCAACATCGAGTGATAGTGCATTTCCAAAACTTTTACTCTTCTCCTGTTTATTGAACTGCTGTTGCTTAACATTTAATTAATTTTTGCCACAATTGTCAAGCACACACATATACAGTTTCCCAAAATTGTTCTTTTGGCAGGAAAACATTATTTTAAACAAAAAAAATGTTGTTTGTCATTTGCATGTTAAAGTTTTTTGTTGTTACTTTTATCTGAGCTATAAGTAGTGTCTGCAAAACCATCTTAAACATTCATGTAGACAGTATCACAAATTTTTTTTTTTAATTGTATCACCCCAAGTTAGGCTGTAATGCCACTGATGTGCAGGGGGCTGCATAAGAGTAAAAAGAGTAGATAGGAGGAGAGTAAAGAGAAAGACAAACCAGTTAAAATGGAGCAAGAGAAGGATGAAAATACAGATGTGATGACAGTTGCAAAAGTGGAGAGAAAGGAAAAGATATAGAGAGTGATGTAAAAAGAACTAGAGTCAAGTGGTTAAGAGATGAGTATTGACATTGCATTTAAATTCCTGGAGGTTGTAGCCGTCAGAAAAGCAAGAATATGGAAGCAAGTTCCACAGGTGGGAAGTGTGAAAAAAGAAGCTGCTGGAGTAGAATTGTCGTCTGCATTTGGTTGATCTAACTGTAAATGGGTGAGACCCAGTTGCCAGTCTGGTTGCACGAGTAAACACCTGTTGCAGGAGCACCAGTGACTTAAGTTCATTGGAGCAGAAACCCTGAAAGCATTCACAGAACAGACAGAGGAAAGCCACATCCTGTCAGTGAGGAAGTGGCTGGAGTTGAGCTGCTAAGTCGGTACCTATCACATTACTGACTCTCCTTTGAAGCATGTCAAGAACACTGAGATGAACAGCGGGTACACCTGACCGTATACATTGTTCAAACTGTTGTCCTCATGTTTATTGTCATATTCATGATATTTCAGTCATTGTATGCTCTAACCTTCTTCAGGTAACTGGAATTTTGAACCAAACTTTTTATTTTGATCTTTGGGATAGATTGTTCTAGTTACATGAGTCATGCCACTTCCAGATGTCTTAGAAAATTGAGTTAAATAGAGATAGTTGTGTTTTGACTGTCACCAGGTATTGAACTCACGACTTCTTGGGTCAAGTCACTGGATTCAACCAACACTTTTATCCACTGAGCCATGTGGATGTCCTTAAGGACAAGATTCAAGATTCAGTTCAAAATTCCTGTCACCTGAAGAAAGCCTGAGCATACAGCAGCCAAACAACATAAATAGCTATTCTCAGAAATACAGACAAGCATCACAAATGTTGCCAAAATTTCAGCAAGCAAGCATGCACATTATATATATATATATATTTTAGTCATCCACATACAAGCCTGTTTCGCTGTATCACAGCTCATCAGTGTGGCTAGATGCATCCACTCGCCTCTGGCCGGGATTGAAACTCGACAGATTTGGTGTCAGTCGGAGTCGCTACTTCCTAAGCCATTGACGCATGGTATCAGAGAAGGGAAATTTTAACGTGTTGTATATCAGCAGTGTTTACACACGCCAGTCACTGAGAGAAATCAATTCATTTCTGCGGAGTTACGCATATAGCTGAAGTGGAAACTGTTTTTAAAATTTTCTTCTCCAGAAAGCTCAATCGTAATGAGAGCATAATATTTTAGTCATCCACATAAAAGCCTGTTTCACTGTATCACAGCTCATCAGTGTGGCTAGAAGCATCCACTTGCCTCTGGCCGGGATCAAAACTCGACTGATTTGGTGTGATGGACACAGACGTACATATATATATATATATATATGTGTGTGTGTGTGTGTGTGTGTGTGTGTGAAACATCTTATGAAATCACCATTCTAATGTTGACAATGTGGATGTCTCTTAACAGGCATGCATGCATGGTACTAATTTCGATTTTGTGATAAAATTTACACATTTGCCACCAGGCTGAAGTGGCACATGAGATTGCATGAGGAGAAAGTTACTAATATTGGCAAATCATTTTAACAGATACATTTACCAAAATGACACAAAATACCTTGAAATACTAAAGAGTAAATTTATTCAAACGAGATCATCATTGGCTTCAACCATGGCCTCCAGAACTGGAATCTCCTGTTACTCTTCTGGATGGTCTCCTTGTTTAAGTTGGTGAATGTTGTCATAGTCCTTGCATTTAGTTCATCTTTGATGCTAGGAGTTTTGTTGGTCTCTTAATCAAGGAGGTTGCTGATGTGGTTGCAAAAATTGTCTGAAAACCATGACTGTGTTCTCCTACTTGTGTGACAGAGTGCAGAGTCCTGTTACCATACATAAGGTCTTCAAACAGCCACCACTGATCCAGGGTAGCATTAACTTCTCAAGGAGTCTGTGTTGAATCTGCCATACCTTCGTATCCACCAACAGAATCGTCAGCACTGTCCTCAGATTAACACCCAAAAAATTTGAAATGTTCATATTGGAGCTTCTGGCACAAATGCCAAGCAGTACAGCATGCTGTTTCTAAATTTCTAGTGGAGTGAATTACATCATAGTGCTCTTTTTTTTCCACAGAGTGCCCAACTTACCTTACTATACTGTGCAGTCAACAAGTTTGAAGAGGCATTTGATTAAATTAAAAGCATTGATTAAATTAAAAGCATTTTTTTTTCAATTGGAGTAGATAGACTAAACTATTGCCCGGTTCACACTCCACTCTCATCTATTGAACAGGTGAAGAGGCTCATCCCTTTTTTCCTGTTTAGGATGTGGCTTCCGATTCTCTCTTTTTCAATCTCTTCACTCTTATGTAGCCCCCTGCACATCAGTGGCATTACTGCCTTGCTTGGGGTGATATGATTAAAAAAAAAATGTAAAAATTAATTCCTAAACTATCCTTATAAACATATCACTCAAATTCCTTAAAACACTTTATTAAATAATTTTACTCCCTTAACATACTTTAAAAAAAATCCTTAAATTTTTTTTTTATTAATCCCTTAAATTTCTTGAGACTTTAAAAAAAGAGCTTTCAATTATGCAAAATAAGTCCTTTAAAAACCTAAGTCACTTAACCATTCTTAAAAAAAAAAACAATTTCTGAACAATCTCTACAAAACAAATCACTTAATTACTTAAAAATTAATTAAAATAGCTTAAAATCCCTATAAAAGTAAATTAAAATATTTTTAAAAAGAAAAATCCTTGCATAACAAGCACTCAAGAAAAAAATCTCTTAAAAACAAATCACTTAATTCCTTAAAGCTTAAAAGAAAAAAAAATCTTAAAATCCATTAAAAAATGGATTCTAAAAACCTTGAAAATGAAAAATTCTTTAAAACAAATTTTAAGAAATATTTTTCAACACCAAAATTTTAATCTCTTAAAATATCAGATTCTTCTGAAACAAAGCAAGAATTCAATGTTTCTTACTTGGCATTCGGTAAAAGAGTCTCTCAGCAGCACCACTGTTTGTCTGTAAAAATTTGCTGTCTATTGACCAGTCAATGTGAGTGATGAAACTGGAATTACCAGAACAGACACCAACCTTCTTATAGCGTTGTTCAATTGAGTAGATGTCAACAAAATTGTCATTTGAGGCAACAGCAAGAAATTTTCCACATGGAGAGTATTTCATCTCATGAAGGACTTCTTTACGGTCTTTGATATGAACAACTTCCGACAGATCTCTGCAAAAAGACATCTATTTTGATAACATGAAAAGACAAAGTATGAAAAGAAAAAATATGAAAAGATATTAAATTTTACAAAAGGAGTCTATAATGTTGCTTAAATTATTTACACCATGTATAAAAATTAACTTATGGAAAAATCAACATGGAAAATATGGGGTAAATAATATTTAAACCCTCTACAATTGCTGATAACATTTTATTAATATAGTCATCATTACGAGATGTATTACATGAAGTGAGCTGAATAGGGAAGGTCTTAAAGTCTGATTCAGTAATAACAGGAACAAAAAAAATATAAAAGTTAGGATCAATTATAATATTAAAAAAAAAAATCTTAAAAACAGAGGATGAAGAACTGGAAGTAGTCCAGGAAGATATCTACTTAGTGCTGATGATAACATTAACCCTCTAGGGCCATTCGTATCATATTTGATACAGTATGAAAACAAGCCTTGAAAGAAATATTTTCCTGAAAAATTTTTTAAGAGAAATATTTTATAAATTTCAAATGAAAGCAGTACTGACTGCTCAGTCAATGAATACCAAATGTTTTCTTATAGGGAAATATTGTATCAAATATGATACGAATGGCCCTAGAGGGTTAAAGAAAGATTACAAAAAGAAAAAAATTTTTTCATTGACATGAAGTGGAGTAATGATATTGAATCAATTGCTACGTCTGCTGCTAAGAAATTTGGTTCACCATTTTGTGCCAGACAAAATTTTCTCATCAGAATCAATCTTGTACATTTATCCAGACCTGGCATCTTGACTTCAGTCATTTTCCTACTAACATGACTTCCTTTTGTGTTTTACATAAATATTTTCATGATAGTTATTCTAATGAGCTCTTCTCCTTGGTACTTGAGTGCAGGAATTTAAGCATACTACTAGATTGGCAAATAGGTCTCATTATCTTACTGTTCAAATAGCTAGATGTAACCTTATTTTCTATTCTAATAGTTTTTTTTTCCTTACATTTCTTGCCTGTGAAAATTTTTTCCAGTTTCTTTGCTACCTACAATCTTAATCTTTTTGTCTTCTTTGATCCTGTTTTTTATTGTTTTTTCTCCTCACTAAAGTTTTCTCATTCTCTTTCAATCCCAATAACTCTTTGGGTCTTTGTGATATTATTCCTTTGTTGGTGGGGATTAAAAAACACAAACAAAAAGTATTTAATAAAGTAGAATTAAAAATACCTTGTCAATATACTTAAAACAAAGTTTAAAATAGATATATATAATGTCAGGTATAAGGTAAGGGTGAAACATGGAATTTTTTTGAGTTTGAGTTTTGTTCAACAGTATATCAACCTCTGTGGGTTATTCAATGCCAAAAAGGTGGGGTTTAAGGTATTTTTTTTAATGTTCAGTTATAGTGAGAAGGTTGATTTAGTCAAATTTTAATGAAAATTTTTTGTTTTTATTCTTTTTTATTTTAGAAAACTGAAAATGTCTAGTTTTGTATCCAAATGTTTTGCTGAGAATAATTTTTTCCTTTCAAAAATGTATTATGGTAATTTTTTTTTCTTAAAAAAATGTATTGTTGGTAATATTTTTTCCTTCAAAAATTGTATATTTTTCCATAAAAGTTCATTTTTATGTATATATTTCTATTAAAGTCTATTTTTATACTTTCATAGCATTTTGACCCCAATTTGGGGTTAACCATTTGCCCATAGCTGGGACCCTAACATGTGCTACCACTTCAGGTCAGGGTGGACCTGGGAACAACAGCAATTGAGAGGCGGTTCCATGCTCCTCACAACCTCCCAATTAAAGGCCTTGCTGCCAGATGCAGTTTAACAGCATGCCCAGGACCAGAAACATGGAAATGAGCAATAAAAAATTCAATATAAATCAATGAAAACAACAACGCTGGAAATAACTCTGAGAGATAGAAAGAGTCTAACATGGATCAGGGAACCGACTAA
This sequence comes from Ascarosepion bandense, assembly GCA_037127315.1. Classification (NCBI taxonomy): domain Eukaryota; kingdom Metazoa; phylum Mollusca; class Cephalopoda; order Sepiida; family Sepiidae; genus Ascarosepion; species Ascarosepion bandense. The sequence continues at coordinate 110,921 of JBBBDQ010001713.1, read as the reverse complement.
GAGATATGACAGAAGTGATTAAATTATAAACGTGAAAGTGGGCAGGACACATAGTAAAAAAGAATAATAGATGGAGCAAAAGGCTGCTTAATTTCTGTCCAAATGACAAAGACTGAAGGACATTTGTCCAGTAATGTTCTCACAATAGCAGATTATTATATTATAATAATTTTATTTCACACAAAAAAATGTGCTTTTGTATAAATACTTTTATGGTAATTTTTCAGATACACTTGTCGCAATATAAACTTAAAACAGCAACCAGCGAGTGAAATGTGGCTCTCCCAGCCAGTATTCCAATCCAGAGTCATTCCTTCTAGAGTTCTGTCTCAAAATCTCACTAACAGACGTTTCAGCCAACTGTGAACGTTGTTTTTTTCTCCCCGCCACTGGGAAAAATTTGTTGCTTTTATATCTGTACATATACCCATAATCCTTTTGCGTCTTCCTGTGATCCCATAATGCATTGCATTTTTTAGTGTATAAAAATGCAATGCAAGTCCCCCGTCATTCTTTTACGTTATCTGGCCGAGGACGGATTATGGCAGAGCAGTAAGTGCTTTTTCTTTCTCTTTCATTTTAACTGCAGTAACTTTACATGCTAAGCAAATACGGGCTCTTTTTTGGCAAGGACAAGGTAAGTCGCAAACAGTTGTGCTCGTGCCAGGTCGTATCTCATGTCTGCCACAACACTTCAATAGATTATATAAACTTGATATATGTAAATGCAAGACTAGACTTGAAATGCAGTCTAAAACAATTTACAGTTGAGTTGGTTTGGTAGAACCATAAGTCCTGTGGCAACAGTTATTTTTCTTACACTTCCTGTTTGTGAAACTCTCTGGGTTTGAGTTTTGTTTAACAACATATCAACCTCTGTGGATTATTTAATGCCGAAAAGGTAGGGTTTTATGACATTTTTTTAATTTTAGAGGTTTTAGTGAGAATTTTGATTTAATCAGATTTTGATGAAAAATGTTTTTTTTATTTTAGAAAACTGAAGATGTCTTCTAGTTTTATATTAAAAAATGTATTGCTGGTAATATTTTTTTTTCCTTCAAAAATGTATTATAGCAACAATTTCTTTTGCTTTTCTTCCTTCAATTTTCCTTCAAAAATGTCCTGTTGATAATATTTTTCTTTCAAAAATGTTTTGTTGGTTATATTTTTCCTTCAAAAAAGTATATTTTTCTATAAAAGTCTATTTTTATGTATATATTCCTATAATAGTCTCTTTTTATACTTTCATAGTATTTTGACCCCAGTTTGTGGATTAGCTATTTGCCCATAGCTGGGACCCTGACAGGTACTACCACTGAGGATGGACCTGGGAACAACAGCAATTAAGAGGTGGTTCCATGCTTCTCACAACCTGCCAATCAGAGGCCTTGCTGCCAGATGCAGTTTACTGTCATACCCAGGACCATGAAACTCTCAGGGTGATGGGATCCAAATAGCCTCATAATGGGTAAAATAGCAGGACAGAGTGGGAGCTTTAGCTTTTGATAGAGCAATCAGTCTAAATGGGCAAGAGGTAAAAGCCAGGAGTGGTCTTTAGTCTTTCAGCTGTGGTCAAAATTTACAAAAACAAGCAGGTGGTGCTTGCAGATCAATCTAGACAAAAACCTACTTGCTCAAATGATTTTTCACTAGTTAAGAATGGTAAATGATTTTAATCTGGTTCATATTAATTGAAGCAGTTTTGTTTTTAGAGGCATTTAAATTTACAAGCCATTTCTTGCCCCAATTAACCACTGATTGGGGGTACTTTTCTAGAACAATTACCAAGTTTACTTAGATCTGTCACACTTGCTACTAAGACAGGAGTAAATGGGTGTGTCAGCTGCATAAATATCTAGCTGGGAACTGATGATATTGGTGAGATCATTGATGAAAATCATAAACAATGTAGGCCCTAGGATAGAGCTCTGGGATCCGTGAATTAGTATGAAATAATCTGGAAGCACACACATTCAACACTATCTTCATTACGTGATTTATTAGGAACAATTGAATTAAGCCAAATATTTGTCCTGTGAAACTATAACCCTAGAGTTTGCAGAGAAGACCAGCATGCCAAACCCTGTCAAATGGCAAATATTTAGAATATCACCATTTTTATCTAAAACTCAGTGAAGGCCATTAACATGTTGGCAGTAGAACAGATGCCATGTTGTTTATTCAATAGAAAGTTGTAAACTGCAATTTTACTATAGGAAGGCATTGAAAATTTAAAAGGTTTCTTAATGGCTAGGAATTAACAAATATACTATTAAAAGAGTAATAGTATTGTATGTATATTATATATAATATATACTGTATAATGCAAATGTCAATTTAAAGCTACAAATGAATTTTAAATGGTTTACTATAGAATTATATTAAAAATCAGGATAAAAAATTCTTAATGGTCATGAACTAATACAAGTTATAGACAAAATAAGATTTATATCTATATCAAAATACTTTTTTCTGTGCCGTATCCTTTTAGGACATGGACAATTATAACAAGCATGTTTCCCCTGGTTCCCAACCATATCTATCTACTTGTGCTAGTAGATTGGCATCAAGGTCCCACCCTTTTACCATAAAAAAAAGTTAAATGTAATTTAATGTAGCCTCTTCTACTCTAACAGATTTTTTTCTTGCACTTTCCATTTATAGAACTCGCTTGCTTTCATGATAGCTAAATCTCCAAAAGTTTAAGTGCAATGTCAGCTGTCATCTTCTGTCTACTTGATTTCCATCCATCTCTAATCCTTTCTTTGGCATCCCCTGTACCTTGTTTTTTCTTCTCTCACTGTAAACCCCTGTGCACCAGTGGCACTCCTTATAAAAAAAAATTCCTACTCTTCATAGCTCTAAGTCATTTTTTCTTCTTAATATCTCTCCATTCACATTCTGCTATCCACTGGCACAAGCTCATTTGATAGGTAACTCACTTCTTCTCTCAATATGTCCACTATGTGTCAAATTTTCCAAGCCCTCTTTCCTAATTGTCCCAGAAATTTAAACTTTCTGATTCTAAGTGAAAGTGTCCTATTCACTACCATTTTCCTAAAAGCTTCCCCATTGCTCACACAATCAGATTACGGTATTCTCAGCATTCTTCTGTAGAATCAAATCAGTTGCCTAATGTTTTCTTCTGCAAGAAAGATTGATATTACATAGCAGTTCAGTTGTCTTATATCTAATAAAATTTTCATTTCTTTTAATACTTTGTTTAGCTTTTAGAAGGTATCTTTTATTATTCCAATCTGTCTTCAGGATTCTAAGTCATATTTTCTGTTATCTATAAAACACTTCTCAGTTAAATTTTTGTACTTGCTTAATTTTTATGTCTTTAATTTGTAGCTCACATCATGAGTTACCCTTTTTGCTAAAAATCATATATTCTTTTTTTCTTAATCTTTCAACTTCTTTACAGTTATTTAATGCCATGATTTCTTTAATCAGGATTATTTTGCTTTTAGTTTAAAGGTTGAGTTGATTTTAAATTTTTGCACTGATAAATCTAGTTTGTACAAATGACAAAATTTTCCATGATATTTCACCCTACTTTGAATTCTAAAGGGTAGTGCAAGATAGGGATATTCAACTCTGAGGTATTTGATATACCTGTTAGACACTGTTTTCTTATAACAGATATTCTTCCCATCTTTCTTGACTACCTTGTCTAGTCCTTTAGTTTTTTTTGTTTTTTTTTTTGTCCTGCATTTGCTATCAAAATGGTGTAATACAAGTCATAAAAACCTATGTATGTTACTTCTGTACATAAATAAAATGATCAGCAAAAACTAGATATAAAAAGTAAACCAATATAACACTTTAGACATATAAAGTCCAAAAAGATAAAATGCCTCACACACAAACTTTTCCAATTTTTTTTAGACTAATCAAAAAAAATACTTTCAAAAACAAAAAATATTATGAATGTACAAAAAAAAACTTTAAACAGAAAAAAAATACAACACAAATAAAATATCACCTAGATTTCAATACAGCAAAGGACCCATCATCAAAGCCCACAGCAATATGTCCACCATCATTATCAAAACTGCAAGACCGAATCTTGTGATCCAATGTTGTCTTGGAGAGAAGTTCATAATTGTTCATATGACAAAATCTGGAAATTTAAGAAAAATGAAGACATTACCAGAGTTTCTTTCAATAGAGAATAGCGTATACACCTGAAAATAATTGCTGAAATAAAAACTGTTTTTTTTTTTAATGTTCACTCTATCCAAGCGCTAGAGATACCTGAGGGAGAGTAAAAAGCAGAGTTTATGTTAGAAAAATAACGGTTAACCCTAGATTTAAATAAGTTAAGATTGTAATGATTGGGGAAGCATCCTCTCGGCAATTGGTTTCACAAAGCAGCAGTTCATGTGTAGAAGCTGTTCAAGTGGAACCAATGTAATATGAATGGAATGAGAGTGATTTGCTTAAATATGTATAGCATGGTGGGTCTTTGCTGTGAAGGTTAAAAAAGGTGGAACTAAGGAATGTACACTACGGGGCATAATTATTAAGCCACCCACAGTGTTTTTAAAAGATGATGTATTTCATACTATTTTTAGTATTTATTGCTAAGTGAATAATTGTAAATGAAAATAGAATGGTTCTTTTGTTAGTACTGCACAATAACATATACAACAAATGAATTTATAAATATTTAATAATTACCTATATTGCAGTTTCATCAATGAAAGAATGAAGAAAATTTAGGATGATTTGGACAAGTTCATCTTTGCTTCCTTGCCTTGTAAAATTTTACAAACTAATAATAACAAAATAACCATTCTATTTTCATTTAGAATTATCCTCTTGGCAATAAATACTACATAAATACATCATTTTCTTTAAAAACTGGGGTGGCCTAATAATTATGGCCGGTAGTGTAGTTCGTCTGAACACTCTCCATGAGAATAGTGACAGAGCAGCAGGAGATTTGCAACATTTTGTCTATGGGGAAAGGAGTTGTAGGGTGGAAAATAATTCATTACCCACAAGGATGCAATGACACTTTTGGACCATTGAGACTGGAAAGTATTCAATTAAGTCTTAAATTAAATTTTAATTTCTTTAGCAACACACCAAAGTAAGAGATCTCTTTTTACCCAAAACATTATAGCATTAAAAACAGACATAATTAAAAAATACAAAACGAGAAAGAAATAGTATTTGTCTAGATTTCTGAGATGAGGTAGTATTTATTGTATTTACATTATCCGGACTATTGTCCTCATCTTTATTGCCATTTATATGAAGCTTCAGCCGTTGTACGCTCCAGTCTTCTTCAGGTGCTAGAAATTTTAAACTGAACCCTTTATTACTCTTTATCCTTAAGGACACTATATCCCAGTGGATATAAACGTTGGTTAGTTTCTGTGACTTGACCCAAAGAGTTGCGAGTTCAATACCTTGCTACAGAAGTGGTGAACAAGTAACTTGCAGGGTTAGAGAGAGATAACTCATGACTTCCAATTGTGGCATTACTACTACACAAAGAATGAGAATGATATATCCCAGTGATTGTAATAAAGGGTTTGGTTCGAAATTTCTCGCACCTGAAGTCCTGGAAAATACAACAGCTGGAGCATTGTACAAATGGCAACATAGATGAGGACAATCGTCTGAATAATGTAAATACTGCAGAAAGAAATAGCTACAGTAATATAGTATTTCATTTCTGAGATGAGTAATTGTCAATATTCAAACTATTGTTCTCATTTTGATGGATGTAGATGTTATTATAGACAGAATTTCAACTAACTACTCTCTGGCCATCATCAGGTGTCCATTGAATAGCTAATATGAGATATACATGTGTTACCATCATCCACATGAGAACGACAGTTCAAAATAATATAAGAATAATGACAATTACTCATCTCAGAAATGAAATACTGAATCAGTAAAAGTGGTACAAACCTGCCACCATAACCAAATGTCAAAAACCATCTGACATTGCATATAAAAGGCTCCAAAAATACACCACTAATGTCCTTTGTGTGACAGTCATCTAGTTAATTTTATGAAAAGTTGTACTAATGTAGTAATGACATGATACCACTGGGTGAAAGGTTTTCTAACCTGAAATCAACCACCAGGGAAGAGGTGTCCTCTGATAGAATTAGCTGCCATTTGTCTAAAACAAGCCTTCATTGGTTGTGGTTTGTCTTGGAGATGGTTGGCTCTGCCAGGTTTACTGCCCAAGACTTGCTACTAATGACTGAATACATCTCCAGCTTCCAATCCAGAAGGAAGTAGTCAGGTGTTCAGTTAGACACTGACACGATGACAAAACCTCGCCATGGAACTGAGGATGAGTTTGCGCAAGTGTTTAGTCACCAGTTTTTTATCCCTCCAATCATATGCCTACGATAAGGTATTTCATTATGAGTGCCAGGAAAACGTAACTATTTCCTAAGAATATTTATAAATATTAATGAAAATAGCACTTTAACCAGAACTTGGTCCAATAATTTGAGTTTCATACCAGTAATTTGGGAAAGTGCGTTGTGGTCCAGTGGATATCGGCTCAGAACGAGAAATCAGAGAGCCGAGTTCGAATTCCATTTGAATTCATTGCATTCACTTACGCACAAATATCCTTGGGAAAGGGTATTAATCCATCTCTTCCTTCCAGTTATGGGTTAAATAACAGGACAGATTGGGTTCTATAGCCTTGGCTGGCAACCAGTCTACCGCAGAAAGTAATGGCAACCTACTGCAGGATAATCTTCTGCCCAGACAGTCATGTCTCTTTTGAGATATGATTACCCAAGCGTGTTTCACGTATGGCACTTAACTGACTGACTGACCAGTAAATAACACAGATGTGTGTTGTGGTGCAGTAGATATCAGCTTGGAATGAGAAATCAGAATTTGAATTCCAGTTGAATTTTTTTAATTCACTTAAGTGCAAATAACCCTAAGAAAAGTATTAATCTGTCACTTTTTCCTCCAGTTATGGGTTAAATAGCAGGGCAGATTGGGTTCTTTAGCCTTGGCTGACAACCAGTCTACTGCAGAAAGTAATGGCAATTTATTGTGGGAAAATCTTCCAGTAATTATGCTTCTTTCACCCAAGTGTATATTACATATGGTACTTAACTGACTGGTAATTATTACATCATTTGCCTGGCCCCTGGCTCAACAAAGAATCCCCTCCAAAAATTGTTGTTTGGTCAGTGCTGTATCACCGAGGTGGTAGAACAATACCCAGAAGATATGTGCTGAATATCTACAGCACAACATCCGTGCTAAGGGATATTAATACAAATAAGACAAACGTCCTAAAACAGAACAACAAATAGTTGAAGGGAGGTGTGGTTAAGTTATTAGAAGAATCACAGAGAGGACAGTCCGATAATAATCATCAATGACACTCAGAATTCTCTAACTGCTATTACTATTTTTATTGCTAACTCGGTCCACAGACCATTCCACTCTTGAGAGCACTAGAAGAGTGACAGCTGCTATACAACAGTCAGATTTTGGAAAGTGGCTCAGGGAGAGAACTTTTCAACACTCTTAAAGTAAAGTCTATATTTCTTTTTTCATCTAATTATACGTAAGGGAAAGTACCAATTAGAAAATACCTGCATTATACTATTCATACAATAGTCTTGCCTGTCATTTGATGTCTTAATATTATGTATCTATTTTTATCCTGGTGGGTAATATCAAGTCTTATCATTTTGGGCAGGCCATCCATATTTCAGTGGCCTTACATCACATGGGTAAAAAAAAAAAGTTTACCCAATACTGACTTGATCTTTAAATTGAGTTAAGAGACCCCTGTTTGACTACATTTTCAGTAAAAACTTTTTTGTTTTTGTTTTTTGCAGTTCACATAAATTATGAAATTATTTTTCATTGAATTCTATAATTTTATAATGGCTACTTTATTTTTGGAAGATTTTTATACACAGAATTTAATTTTTTTGTTGGCAGACATCAATCATGGTGTAACTGAACCTAATTTTGTATGACAAAAATTGGTATTAAAAACAGTGTTAAACCCACCATAAATACATAAAAGTAAGTTTTAATTTTGTTTTTCTCTTTTACAAATAACTTCATGCTATTTTTGGCAATCAAAACCAAAATTAAAACCTGGAAGAAAAGATATAAATTACTTTTCAATACATTTCAAAAGTTAAAAAAAATAAATGAAAAACCTATCAACAGAGATTCATGTCTGTAAAAAAAAATAAAAAAAAAAAGTGTCAAAAGGATTGTTTTTTTCCGATGAGACCACCTATATTTTAAGTACCTTCACTTTTCAGTAATGTTTGTTTTGAAAAGCCATGATTAAATTGTAATGAAAATATGAAAGTTAATTTATACATTTTCTTTTTTCTTGAGAACTGACAGTAAAAATAATAAACACTATCAAATTATTTTCACTACTATTTATTAGAATGGTTGACATATTGTCAGTTGATTTGAACTTTATAAAATAGTAAATAAGAATTTCTTCATAGTTGGTTCATGTATTTTAATCATTTAGTAAATGTTTATAAATTTACTGAATAAAAAATTGTTTTCATATTTATTTCTTTATAAATTAGTAAATGATAAATATTGTATTAGTTATAATTGTAACAGTTTTTAGAATGTTTTAAATATAAAATTATGGCACCAATATAATATGTGGCCTACCTCTGATTCTGGCAGAGTATGTGGCCTACATCAGTAAGAGTATATTTATGGATATATGCAGTCAGCAATTTATTGAAACTAATTATTTGCCCTAACCCTTAAACAGTTATAATACTTCCTTATAATATGCTTTTTAAGTTAGGTCACATACTACATGAATGACAGAATTTCATAAGCCACATACTATACCAGCACCCAAATTATTTTGCAAATAAACAATATAATAGTGTTTAATATTTTGTTGACATTTCTCAAGAACAGAAAAAAAAATGTAATCACTTTCATCAGATGTTTAGATTTTATTACAATTCTAATCATCACAATGAACATTGCTAAAGAGAGAAGCTGGTTAAAATAAAAGCCTGTGTCATGGGAAAAATGTTCTTTTGACACTACTTTTTTTTTCAGGAACAAAAGTCTATGTTTACCAAACTCCATGATTATTTTTACAATCTGTAATGCTTTTGGTATCTACTTAAAATGAGCAATACATAAATTATACTATTTTATTTGGATATATTCTGTGGATCATGTCTACAAAATATGAAATGTGTATGAGATCTTCACTATTAGATATCATCAAAAACATAGTATGACATGTTTTGTATTTGACAAAGCAACAGACATTGGCTTTGTATCCCTGATGTAAGAATACTAAATACCTCAAAGTTTGGTCATCACTTCCAGTAGCAAATATTGGTTTCTTTGGGTGAATAGCCAAAGCCCACAGTTCACCTTCTGCATGGCCTTGAACCAAACACTGGGGTTTGTTTCGATCATGAACAGAAACTTCAAAGATTTCACCATCTTTTGTACCAACCAAGATCATTTCTCCTTTCCAACAAACACTGCGAATGCACAGACCTGAAAAGATAATTTGTTAAGTCAGTAAAACATTTGACATTATATATTTTACAAAAGAAATCTAAACTTATTTATAAATAGAACTTTATCTGTGTGTGTCTGTTACCTATAGACTCCAAAACGGCTGAACCGATTTTCTTGAAAATTTACACAGTTGTACTATAAGCATCTGTGAATGTTCTTAGCTAGGTTTTGTGCCGAGGTACCCCCGATAAATATCAAAAATTGATAATCAAAAAAATCTGGTTATAGAAGGAGTGGTCCGATTTTAATCAAATTTGATACACTCATAGACAACGACATAAACGATATTCAGAAGTTTCAACGTTGCAGTTCTTACAATAGTGCAGAAAATCGATAATATATATATATATAAGGTAAGATGTTTGTGTGTGATTATCTGCCTGTATGTCTGTATTTTTTTTCAGCCCTTTTTAGTTTTTGCTTCAGGTTTGGCTCTAAGTAGGTATAATTATAGTTCTTAGTCTCAGCCATGATACCATTTACTCAGAGGACTTATTTAGCCTTCAAAATTCAGTTTATGACGAAAAAAACTTATTTGATATCGATACCAGGAAATCAAAATTTGACTTACATCCATTCATTTTTCTTTCAGTCTACAGTTTCGCTTTAACTGGAAACAACTATTGCTTTTTAGTCTTTTGCGCCAACATCCAAAGAGTCTGAGATCCAGGACCATGGATTAGTTTTAAAGTTTTCATTACACCCGAGCAACGCTGGGCTATACTGCTAGTTTTACATGAAATATTATACATTAGAAATAAGATATTTTACATAAGACAAACATTAGACATTAAACATAAGACATTACATATAAGACATTACACATTAGACATATAACAGCCAGATTCATTCTGTAATACTTTCATTAATTACAAACAACAAACAATTCTTTCTCTAATTTTCAATGTATTCGTATTGTAAATTAATTTGCAATAGATTTTACAATTAAACTATTGCAATGAATTTCAATACATTTGTAGAGCTTGAACATTGTATCGAAGATTTCAGCTTCCATACCAAGTTCAAGTTTTACAAATTTTCGGTCATATCCATCCTCTTCTACAGGTGTGAGATGGGGACACTTCTAGTTGAAGTAGGAAAAAAATGATCCAGATGTTCAAGAAAAAGTGCTTGTAAAAGCTCATTCATATCTGAGAGCACAAAACCAATTACTTTGTACAGACCAAAGGTCAAAGTCTTGTGGACTGGCAGGAATCTCTCCTCACCACTGTTAAGCATCAAAAGATGGCACAGTTTGGACACATCACATGGCATAACAGTCTCTGTAAAACTATCATGGAAGGTACTGTCGAAGGGCAGACACAAGTGGTGTAAGACAACATCAAACAGCAGACAGACGTAACAACATAAACTGCTGAGAGCAACCATCAATAGATCACCCAGGAGGAGTTTGTTTCTTTTGCCCTTAGATCCTCCCAGGGATTGAAGCAGCCAAGGGACTGATGGGGATGAATTTCTACAGTAGAATTAATATGCAAAAAATTTGAATATATTATGCTCTCATTACAATTGAGCACTCTAGAGAGGAAAATTAAAAAAAAAACAGTTACCACTTCTACAATTTATGCATTACTCTCAGCAATGAATTGATTTTTTTTTGCTGACTGGTGTGTGTATACCCTGCAACACACTAAGATTTCCCTTCTCTGATCCCATACGTCTATGGCTTAAGGGTTATCAACTCCAATTGACACCAAACCAGTCGAGTTTCAATCCCAGCCAGATCCAAGTGGATGTCTAACCATACTGATGAGCTGTGATACAGCAAAACAGGCTTGTATGTAGATGACAAACGTGTGTGTGTGTGTATGTATATATATATATATATATATATACATACATACACACACTGAAATATTTGCTAGCATTATAGTCACTAGAGTGAATGAATGTTTTCATATATTTCTTTAATATATCCTGTGAAAATATAGATTTTAATAATAATTTACTGAAGATATCGTTGCAGTCTTTGTAAAAATTTAATATAAAGTACTACAAATGTTGTGTTTCATACAATTACCTTTGATGCTGCACAGAATAAGAAATACGATGATTCTTAATATGGAACCCACTTATCAAACTTTCTCAGTTTTGCAATTATCTGTCAAAGAATTTCTTGCCAACTTGCATTACTGGTAGTACAAATTCTTATATTATTCTTCAGATATATCTAATTGTAGGGCATTCCCTACTCTCTGAGTTTTGAAGCCAAAATACTATATAATATGCTTGAAAAATAAATGGCCACTTTGAAACTAAATGCGAAATTAATTTCCCAAAGTTTGAAATTAAATGCAAAATTAATTTCCCAAGTTTGAAATTAAATGCAAAATTAATTTCCCAAGTTTGAAATTAAATGCAAAATTAATTTCCCAAGTTTAAAACTAAAAGTTTGTTTACTGTTTTGTTTCTTAAGCGATTTGATAAGCATTCCCACCACCCCCATGAACTTTGCTCTTTTGTTTCTTAGATCCCATTGATGAACATTTTCCACCTAACAAACTTTGTTTTTCTGTTTCTTAGGCCCCTCGTTGATGAGCACTTTCCTCCCACAAACTTTGCTCTTGTTTCTTAGGTCCCCGTTGATGAGCATTTTTCTGTTACAACTTTTTCACTTTATCACTTGCAACTCAAAAAAGTCATCTTTCACTCTTATTACCATCTTTGTGACTAACATCCTCACTCTCAAACTCTTAATATGAATGACTGCCATGTTGATGTAGATGAGATTGCATCAACTACATCTCTGCTGAGCATCATGAAATAATTCAGAAGTCACATTCCAGGGGTGGGGATACTTCTAGTTTCTAATATAAACCCAATCAATGTTTACCTAAAAACTCAATTATAATAAGAAAACAGATTTCAACATAAAATAACCAAGCAAATGGTGATATCAAAAGATTTATCAACCAGTGGTGCATAGTACAATGAAGTTGTTTAACTACAGATTATACTATACTCTATCAACCTCTGAAACTTATCTGTTAGAAAACCTTTGAAAGTCACAATGCACTGAATGCTTGACAATGAACAATCTGAAATTACGGGTTTCAATCCAATTGTAAGGATTCTTCATTTTAATTAACATCTTTTTTGTCAACTTGTGATACACTTTTTGTGTGGCAAGTGAATAAGGATTTTGTTCAACTCACATTCTTAATTATTCATCTGCAAATGCAGAAGAACATCCTCTACCCTTTCCATCCTTGAAACTAAGATTTCCATTCTTCTATGTGCCATGTCCCTTCAGGATACAGGCTATCATAGCCTCCCACATCTCACTATCCCTAGCATGCTTTTTCCTGTTACCTCACCTAAACCCTACTCTGCCATCCACTTGCTCAAGCCCATCAAGTATGTTACACACTGCTTTCCCTCTGTCCCTCTGACTTGTGAGTATCATATTCTCCAAGCCTTCCATCCTCATTACATGTCCCAGGAACCCTTACCAATCATTTAAGACATGTTTATTTGAAGAATTGAAGTATTTTAATTACTCCATGCATGGCTTATTGTTAAGGGTTGTTTAAGGAGTATTTTAACCAACTTTACCATCTTAAAATTCTTATTTTCTGAACATAACTTAGATGTGGCATGAGGCCAAAATTATTGGGCACAAAGTGAGGATCAAACTCACTACTCAGTCATAATTGTTCTAGTGAAACAAGCTAGATAACCATTACACCATGTCAAGGTGTTCTAATGATTTCCTAAACATAGCATAGAAGGCTGAAAGTGTTTAGCATCCAGTGAGAACTGAACTCACTCATCAGTTGTAATTGATCTAGGGAGACAAGCTTGCTAACCATTACATCACCTTAAAGTGACTTTAAAATTTTATATTGAGTAGATGTGTAGTAATTGTTTGTCACCATTTTTGGAGCTCTGTAAAATAAAAATTCCATATTGGGAAAAAGACGAGCACATCAACAAACAGGAAAATTGAATTTCACATAACAAAGGTACAATTATTAGAATAGGTTGTTTATATTACCAACATGCAAACCTTTGTTGTATTATTTACTGTTGAATGCAAGGAGTCACATTCATGCCCAAAGCCTACATGCAAACACTGGTAGATAAAACAGACCCTTAGATATAATGCCTATAAAGTCTGACAAAAGACACAAATAGATCTAAAAGTTTTATACTCACCTTTGTATCCATTTTGTATTGTTGTCATGTTAATTGCGGTGATGAGTTTAAAACTGCCATCCCAGAGTTTGATTATTCCATCTTTACCCCCAGAGGCATATCCCTCTTCACTCATGTACAAAGTGTAGATTGGACCCTGGAGAAAAAGAAATTAACTTATAACATACAAGTAAATACTGCTGCTTATGTGAAAATGTTTCTTTATCTATGGCTAGAAATCATTTCTTAAGCCTCTTGCCATGAACACTTACTAGGGCTTAAGTTCATCTCAGATCTCAAGCAGAACACATATATATGGTACATCACTAAAGATGAAGAAAAAATGGTCAGTTCCCTGTACTGCTCCAGTAATATCCGACTCCTCCTGCTATACACTAGTTTTATAAAAACCAAATTATGTCAAAAATAGAGAACTGCTGCTATGTTTTTTTAAAATCATATTTCCCCAAGCAAGGCATTTTACTGCCACTGTTTTGCAGAAGATTACATAGAAGAAAAGTTATGAGAAAGAGTGACAGGTTACAGAGTGTGTCAGGAAATGGTTAAGAGAAGGATGAGAATACTGATGAGAGTGGACGGAGAAAGGACCATGAGAGAGAGGATGCAGGTTAGTGAGAAAGGAGATGACTATTGACTTTACATTTAAATTCTTGAAGATTATAGCTGTCGGGAAAACAAGTAAATTGAAGGGAATTCCACAGGCGGGAAGTGCGAGAAAAGAAGCTGCTGGAATAGAATTTGCGTTTACAATTTATTGGTTTCACAGTAAAAGGAGGGGATCTAGTAGCTAACCTTGTGGCTTGAGTAAATTTATATATAGGGGTACCAGTGATCTAAGTTCATCGGAGCAGAAGCCGTAAAAGTATTTGTAGAAGAGAGACAGAGAAGCCATATTGGCCGGTGAGAAGTGACTGTATCCAAGCTGCTGAGTCGGGATCTATCACATTAGATTTTCTGTTGGATTTTTATCAGGGCAGGAGCTGCCCAGTCTTCACTTTTCAGTCTTGATAAAAACATCTACGCAACCTTGTGGGTGATTAATTGTTTTCCCCCACTTACCACCAGTTTCCCCACAAAAAAAAAAAATCCAAGTCTTGTTACTATTTATATTTCCATGGAAAATGTTTGCACAAGCTACATTCTTTAGTTTTCCCAATTCTATCCCTCTCAGCTAAGACCCACTATGCTGTGTACACTGAAGCAAACCACCCTCATTCTGCAGACAATACTACGCAACTCTACTAAGAGGAGGAGTATCAGAAGAATGCTTAATGCTTGCAACAACAGCCAAGAAAATTATGCAATTTACAGTGGATATCCAAAATATAATCTTCAGTTGTGTACGTCTTCTTGGCTCTGTCTGTTGTTGCTCTTAATATTTTTTCTCTTGGTATCTCTAAGCCCCACTCCACCATCCATTTGCTCAAACCTAGTTCGTCTCATGCTGCTTTCCCCTGTCTCTCCTTCCCTTTACCCAACCTGTAAGTATTAAGTTCTCTAGACCCTCCTTCTTCATTACATGTCTCAGGAACCTCATTTGTCTCTTCCTGATTAAAAAAGATTTTGTGTTACATTTTTCTGGTGGGGTAACAACTAAGTAGCCTGGAGTCAGCAATGTTTCAAAGACCAATTCTGTGAGGTGACCAAACAATTAGTCGATTTTACATTACATTTTTTTTTTGTAACTTTATTTTTAACACTGGTTTTGTACTACATACAACCACCTGAGACAGTTATTGCTTGGAGGCATTACAAACATTTTGAAAAAGAAAAAAATTTCTTAATTTTATTAAAAACAAAAATACATAATAAAAATAGCAGTGACTAATAAGTTAGCGTTGTCTTGTATTTTCTTCTTATACTACATTGCTTGAGGATGTTGTGATCATGTCCCTCCACAATATCCTGTCCTTTAATAAATTTTGTTCTTTTCTTATCTCCCCTAAACCTTATTCTGACAAGCAATTTACTCAAGATTACTAGGTAGGTTATGCACTGTTTCCTTGTAATGATGAGCTGTGATACAGTGAAACAGATCGGTCTGCGGATGACTATACATGTGTGTGTGTGTATATATATATATACACACACTTAGGGAAGTTCAATGTAGTGTAATGGTTAACAAGTTTGTCCCACTGGCTTATCATTTGATATTATATTACATTGGTACATAATAGAATTTGTTAGATACCTATTTTCCAGTGGGCAATTGTTAGGATTTTGACAATTACAAGTTTATATTATTTTTATTATCATGATTTTTTTTTATAGATTATTTGTACAACTATAACTTAATTTAAGGGTATTTTGATTAAAAATGTTATTTAGAAAGTTATTATTAGGGAAATATTTCTTAATTAAATTGAGGAACTTCAGCCCTTTTTATGCAAGCTTTATTAAAGATGACAGACAAGGTGTAATGGTGAAGTTTTTTAATGTAATTTTTTCATGTGATCTTACAAATTCTTTTGAGGACAAATTATATGAAAATTGTCCAAATGTTTTGTATATTCAAGCACTTTTAGCTATACTTTTAGCCATTTTTGAGGATGAATATTATTTTACATGTAACAGAATGTAAGTGGGGTTATGTATAATGCATGTGTTATGTATCGAACACGGTTAGCGTGTTTATAGTTGATGATGTCATTGAGTATTGTTTTTTTTTTGTTTTTATTAATAAGGTCTCTATTTTTCTTAGCCTTTTTTTAAACATAAAAAAGATTAGTCTAGTCTTTTAAATGTTTAAAAGGAAAACTGAATTTTAAAAAATCAGCATAATGTGAGATGGACTCCATCTTGCCTTAGACACACTGTTACTGTTATACTTGTGGTTTCTCCACAATTCTAATGGGCCACAGGTATCATGAAAGGACAAAAGCTGTATAATGATAGTTTGTACCTTACTCTTTAAGCATCCCTGGTATTATCAAGTTAACTACTATTTTGATTATCATTTTTCATCTTTTTTGTCAAACAAGATATTGACCTCTTTTTCTTTTTTTTTTAACATCTTAATAATATTTGCTAGTGAGAAATAAAGCCAGTTGCTAACTCACCTCATGGGCATCTGAAATGATACTCTGTAAATTATTTCCACACCACACATATATATCCCCTGACAGAGTGCCAGAGTATGTAATCTGGTTTGGACCAAATGCCAGACACAATTGTGTCTGGATTTCTCCTACTTTGCCAAACACTCCTTTCCTGGATTGCAAAGAATTTCCACAGAGGGTCCAGAATTTGATATGCTTCACACCACAACTCACAATCTCATTTTCTTTGAATAAATTAAACTGGATATCAAAAACCTGATGAAAAAATATAAAAAGTACCAATATTAGTGTTTTGGTAGGTAAAAATTCATGTTTCATTATCACTTATGACAGAAATTTCACAATGTATACATTGGAATACATTTTTACTCTTTAGCAAAATAATATCAATTTTTGTTAAGTTTAAGTCACAAATACAATTAAAATGTGTGCTTGAGATATATCATTATTCCAGCCTGTGACACCATAGTTTGGACACCCAGATGAAGAGGGAAGGGAAAATTTTATCTCAATCTACCAGACTTTTTTATTTTTAAAGTCTGGTCTTCTAAGCAGCATCCACTTTGGCCAAAAGGAAATAGAAGAGTAAAGGAGAGTTTTAGAGATCAAGCAACAATAAACCAGATATTGATTGCTTTTTAAGTACTGGTCTATATTAATGGCCATACATGAGATTGGGAAGTCAGTTCTGATCTGCCCTCGGTGTTGGACAGACTTATCTGATATGTGGTTCTAATGCCACCCATTCATCTTGCCAGACATGTCAGGATACATAGACATGCAAGAAGCTGGCAGAGAGAAGAGCTGATCTATCTAAAGTGTCACTTACCTACCCACCCTGGCAAAGCACTGAATAAAACAACTGCATATGAGAAACACGGTTTGCATTCTCATTTCACCCAATGGCATTTGTTTTTCATCCCCATTATCCTTTGAGCATGCAAAGGCCCTTCCTCAGCTTTTAGTGCATACCAACATGAATGAAAATGGAATGCAACATGGGAAAATTATTAGATGGCCATTGGAAAAATTGTTTGAGAGTCATTATATGGTTACCACTCACCACCACCATAACTCAGATACAGGCAGGAAAAAAAGAAAGAGGGTAGATACTTTTAAACATAGTAACTCTTCTCCCTTTCAGCAGTTTACCAAGTGCAGTGAAAGGCAAAGTTTACTTTGAGATTAACAAAAGCTGATTCCTAAAAGCAACAAAAATGGAAGGAAACCCATGGATATATATATATAGGTATAGTTGTCAGTCCGTAAACGGTGAGGATAATCCAACAAGATTTCCTAATTATAAATTATTAATAGGTAAATCCATATAGAGAGCTCGATGGGTGTTAACCAGAGCGATATGAAGTTTATAAAGGAAAACTCAACACGTCATATTAGTTATAAACTATAGTACATTTCAATGAGCTTAACTAGCTCATATCAGAAATTTTTAAAATATTTCCTCCATCTGGCATAAAATTTCTGCCGGAATGAACGTTTTATATATTATATATATATATATGCCAAAAGGTACTGTTTACTTACTCTGTCATTGTGTCCTCTGGCAGAGGCCAAAACTTTACCTTTCTTCCAATCCCAAACATTGATGGTAGAATGTGGGTCTGTTCCAACAGATACAAGACGCTGCAAGACAATAGAAAAGTTTTATTAATAAAAAAAATATGTGTACACTTACATACATACATTTTGTTCATATATCATTAAAAGAGATTATATATATATATATATATATATATATATATATAATTCAAATGTCATTATAGTGCTATGCCCTGTATTCAAAATTGATGCCATATTTTTATCCACTATAATGATGTTTGAAGTAATAAAATGATGGTTTAAAAAATAAATTCATTAATTCTTTAGAAATAAGTTATATATATATATATATATATATATATATATATATATATATATTGTTTATTACTTAACATACACAAGACTATATGCATAAACTTTCCACATGTTTATAAGTAAAACAAAATTAATTCTTGATAATGGCTAAAAGTATAGCCAAAAGTGGTCGAAAGTACAAAAGCTTTGGACAATTCTTATATAATTTGAGTTTCAAAAAGAAAAAAATTATACGAACACATGAAAAATTACATAAAAAAAAAACTTAATGATAGTATTTTTTCTGTCATTTTTAACAAAACCTGTGTGTGTATATGTATATATATATATATATATATATATATATATATATATTATAAAAGATTAACAAAACTTCATTATAAACACCGACAATTCAAAATGATTTGTTTGAACATTATTTTTTGTTTTTAATCAAACAGTATTATACATTTATTTCTACCGGCCAGTAGAAATAAATATATAATACTGTTTGATTAGAACAGAATATCTACTTAAATACAAGTATCGATCAAAAATAATGTCCAAACAAATTATTTCAAATTGTCGGTTTATAACCAAGTTTCGTTAATCTTCATTAATTTCCGTAATGTTTACATTTGTTGATATTACAATACATTTCAGAGCAGAGATGGTTATTACGATGAATTCAAAAATTGTGTTATAGGCTTCATTTGACTTCGTTTAGACTGTTCGTCATTCATGGTCGAGAGGTCTAAGACGCGCCAGATCACATGGTGGCTTCCCCTATGTGGATAGGGGTCGCAGGTTCGAATCCTGCTGAATGACACACGTTTTCATAAGAATTTATCATAAATAATCAGGTCAGTAGAAATAAATATATAATACTTTTTGATTAAGAATAGAGTATCTACAAGTATCACTCAAAAATAATGTTCAAACAAATATATATATATATATATATATATATAGTCATCCGCAGACAGATCTGTTTCGCTGTATCACAGCTCATCAGTACGGTTAGATAGCCAATTGCTTTTTACCCAGTATTGAAACCCAACCAAATTGGCGTCAGTCAGTGATTCTACCTCTGGGCTATGGGCGCTTGGTAGAAGAAGGCAGACTTTTTAGCGTGTATATTATATAAAAACATTATTAAGCTACCACACTTCAGTTTCTTAGGCTGGATTGGTTACTATTTTGACCAAATTAAGAAAACTAGATCACCCTTGAGGTGAAACACTATTAACTTAGTAAGATTGTAATATCTTTTTAAAATAATATTTATGAATATTGCTCTTCAGACTAGGTACTGAACACTTTCTGGAAGCTACTGAAATGATCAATATTTCTTTTGGAGAGGTGGGTAGACTTAACTGTGCCTACCTGGTCTCACTTTTGCAACCAACCTGAAGTGGAATGACTACATCAAATCATTAGCTGCATCTACTGCTAGGAATGTTGGGTCTCTGTGCCAGGCCAGAAGGTTTTTCTTGCCAGAAGGTTTTTCTTGTCAGAACCCATCTTGCACATTTAAAACATCAAGCATTGAATACTGTTGCTATATCTGGTGAGAATCTCCTGCTATTGATCTTGAGATTGATAAATTCCAAAGATGGATGTGTAATGTAATTGATCCTAACTTGGTTGATTGTTTTGTTTTATGGCACATCAACACCTCGGCGGGTCATTTATTGCCAACTAAATTTTTATTTATTTATTGCTGGTAATACCTTTTTCTTTCAACAATTTATTGTTGTTTTTATATAAGTTTTGTGTCTAGTAATACTTTTTTCTTTTCGAGTATCAAGATTTATTGAGATTTGTTTTTAAGGGCAGGGTCCCCAAGTCCTACCCTGTTATTTAATCCATAACTGGAGGGAAGGGACGGATTAATACCTTTCCCAAGGGTACCAGTACTTAAGTGAACGCAGAGTATTCAACTGAAATTCGAACTCGGCTCACCGATTTCTCTTTCCAAGCCGATATCCACTGCACCACAATGCACATCCGTCACTAAATGCTTACAGCACCTGGTATTCCCAAGTGGTCACCCATCTAAGTACTGACCAGGCTCAACGTCGCTTAACTTCGGTGATCGAGTGAGAACCGGTGTATTCAACGTGATATGGCCGTAAGCCGATCCTGACTTGGCATCTCAATTTTAGTCACTTTCTCATGAACATGATGTGGCTTCCCTCTGTCTTTTCTACAAATATTTTCATGACAACCTTTTTTTTCTCTAGTGCCTCGACCACACAAATTTAAACATGCTACTAAATTGGCATCAACCTTTTTACTGTTGAAATTGTTAAATGTAATTTCCTCTTTCACTCTTGCAGTTTCTTTTCTTGCACTTCCCATCTGTGAAACTCCCTTCAAATTTACTTGCTTCCCTGATGGCTTCTTTTTCTATGTGCCTTGTCCCTTCAGGACGTAGACGATCATGGCCTTCCACGTTTCCCTATCCCTGGTGGCTCTGAGCATGCCTTCTCCTGTTACACCATGCAACCCTCATTCCATCAACCACCTGATTAGGTCCTTCAAATATATTATCTGCTGCTTTCCCCTGTCTCTTTTTCCTTCTATCTGGCCTGTTAGTATCAGATTCTCCAAGCCCTCCTTCCTCATTGGGTGTCCAAGGAACTTCAGCTGTCTCTTCCTGATGCTCAGTATTAATTTCCTTTTTGTTTGCATAATTTCCAAGACCTCCTCATTGCTCACATGCTCGATCCATGATATTCGCAGCATCCTTACCCTAACAGCTACAATCTCCAAAAATTTAAATGCAACGTTATTTGTTATCTATCTTCCTGAATCCTATCCATCTTTTTTTATTCTTTCTTTGACACCCCCTGTACCCAGTCTTTTCTTTCACTGTAAACCCCTGTGCACTAGTGGTGAGCCTGATATGCTTGGGGTGAAATGTTAAAAAAAAAAAAATAAATAAATAAAAAAAATGAAGATTGTCTCAAAGGGTGACTCTTCTTTTATGAAGCCCACTCTATAGATGCTGTCTACCTTCTGCACTATCTTCTCTCCAAAGGTTGTACCTGCAAGTAACATTAGTGAGGGTACCATAACCTGGTTTAGATTAATCTGTGTGTGTGTGTGTGTATATATATATATATATATATATATATACTAGCAGTACAGTCCGGCGGTGCTCGGGTGTAATGAAAGCTTTAAAACTAATCCATGGTCCTGGAGCTCAGACTCTTTGGACGTTGGCATGAAAGACTAAAAAGCAATAGTTATTTCTAGTTAAAGCGAAACCGTAGACTGAAAGAAAAATGAATGGATGTAAGTCAAATTTTGATTTCCTGGTATCGATATCAAATAAGTTTTTTTTTGTCATAAACTAAATTTTGAAGTCTAAATAAGTCTACGCTTATAGTACAACTGTGTAAATTTTCAAGAAAATCAGTTCGGCCATTTCAGAGTCTATAGGTAACGGACACACACACAAACACACAGTTCCATTTATAAATAAATTTATATATATATATATATATATATATATATTTTCGTTAAAATGAAAATATTCCATTGTCTTTTTATTTTTATCTTCACCTTAGAGGTGATTAATTAGTTATGGTTAACTGGCTAGATTGCCTTTGATAGATGTTTTGTCTATCTTTTCTTGGTCTCTCCTTGATTACAAGGTGGGTAGTAGAGTCAGTCAGTTAAGTGCCATATGTGATACATGCTTGGGCAATCATATCTTGATAAAGACATGGCTGACTGGGCGGAAGATTTTCCTGCAGTAGGTTGCCATTACTTTCTGTGGTAGACTGGTTGCCAATCAAACCTATAGAACACAATATATCCTGTGATTTAACTCAAGGGAGAAGCAACAGATTAATACCTTTCCCAAGGGTATTTGTGCTTAAGTGAATGCAACAAATTGAACTGGAATTGAAACTGCATTCTGATATCTCGTTTCGAGCTGATATCCACTGCACCACAATGCACATCTGGGAAGTAGAGACAGACCTTATTAACCACAACTAACTTTCTGAGTAAAGTACTAACACACAGGAAAATTTCACTAGAAACAAAGAAAAGAGTGCTGGATTGCTATGTGATGTCAGTTCTTCAATACGGCAGTGAATGCTGGACAATATCCTCAAAAATGAGGACAAAACTGGAAGCAGCGGAAATGTGGTTCTCCAGAAGGATACTGCGGATATCGTGGACTGAGCATGCAAGCAACAATGAGGTGTGGGAAAGAATGGCAACAAAAAGGAAATTAATACTGAGCATAAGGAAGAGACAACTAAAGTTTCTGGGACATGCAATAAGGAAGGAGAGCTTGGAGAACCTGATACTAACTGGCCAGATAGAAGGAAAATGAAACAGAGGAAGGCAGCAGATAACATATTTGCAGGGCCTGATCAGGTGGATGACGGAACAGGGGTTGCGAGGTGTATCAGGAGCAAACATACTAAGAGCCACAAGAGATAGAGAGATGTGGAGAACCATGATCGCCTACGTCCTGAACAGACAGGGCACATAGAAGAACTTTTATTAACTCTGAATATATACGAATTTATATATAATGAAAGAAACTCTTCTATTCTTATAGTTTCTTCTCTCACACATCTCACTTGTAGAACTTTCTACAAGCTTCTTGTTTTCCTGTCAACTACAATCTTCAGAAATTAAAATGTCACTTGTTATCTTCTGTTTCTTTGGACCCTGTTCTTTTTACTTTCCTTTCTCAAGTTCCTTCATTCTCAGTGACCTTTTAGTGGCTTTAGTGCCTTGCTTAAAACAAAATCATTATAAAAAAAACCTCAAAACCTGTAAATTTACGTCAAAGGAATTGCCATCTATGATAGGTATATACCCAAGTTAAAGTCATGTCCAGAACAGTAATTTGTTGTTGAGTGTAATGGTAAACAAGCCAAACTTACAGATTATTACTAAGAAGCAATGAGTTTGAGCCTCACTAAGTGCTCTATATCTGTGAGGCACTTAGTATTTCAGAATGTGTAAATGCTAGTTTGGTTAACCATTATTATAACTAAGTTTAACCCTCACTAGGTGCCCTATACTTGTAAACTTGTGACAAACTAAATTAAGTTTTAGATATGACAAGTTAATTTGCTGTATAATAAAAACTCAATTTAAGGAATATTAGTAGACTGGCAACCAGTCTACCGCAGAAAGCAATGGCAACCTACTGCAGGATAATCTTCTGCCCAGTCAGTCACATATGGCACTTAACTGACTGAATGAGGAAGGAGGGCCTGGAGAATCTGATGCTCATGGGACAGATAGAGGGTAAGAGAGACAAGGGAAAGGAAAACAACATACTTGATAGACTTGAGCAATTAGAGGGTGGATTGAGTGGAATAACAGGAGAAGGGGTATTAAGAATGACAACAGTTAGGGAGATGTGGAAGGCTATGGTTGCCTATATCCTAAAGAGACACAACACATAGAAGAACCTGTCTAAACTGTTTGGATTATTTATGCACAAAGCTTTAGAAATTTTCTAAGCTTCAGTTTTGAGCACAAAGTAAATTACAGTGCAAATTACATTTACAGTACCCCTCCCAAAAATCCTCCCAATATAAGCAAAAAAATTTGTGCAATTGTTTTATTTTAAGTGTTATACGGTATTACTGGTCATGTACCTTTTGACTGTCTAGGATTGAACAAAGCAATATCCATTAAATATGGGGTTTTTTCATAACTTACATTTTTATGAAATGAGAGATTTATTCAATTTAATAAGCCCTCTCCGAAAATGGTTCTTTAAATTGAGGTTTTACACTATTGTCATCAATTACTGATAATATTAATTTCATGTATTTTATCAAGTTAAACAGAAATCTCAAACTTCTTAACAACACTAAGGCTACACATTGAACACATGTAAAAAAAAGAAAGGTAAAAAAAAAAAAAAGAAAAAAGGTAAAAAAAAAATTTTCCAAAAGGGCCCATTTACACTAACACTCTTCCTACAAAACTTGTAAATAAATTAGTTATCCAAATATCACCATGTCCAAGACAATTGGATATATAATTAGAAAACAAAATCCAACGCCAATTCAGATGCTGCTACTTATCAAAAGAATATCTTACAATGCAAAAGCATTTATATTGAAGAGACATCATAAAATCTAAAAGCCTGTATCTATAAACATAAGAAATTTACATTTGGATAACCATTCAATGTACATAATCCAGGAATATGCATAATATACAGGAACAAAACTGGCCATTACTTTGATTTAACAAATTACAAATTACACCCCCATTAAAACAGAAAATAAAAATAATTCTTTATGCTGAAAATACTTAACAGGATTACTAATAATAATATTAGCAACTACAAGCAACTGTCAAAAACTTATTGCATCATAAACTTTTGAGCCCATTCTTTAAGAATCTAATGTATGCATGTAAAAATGTTTCAAAAATCAATGAAAAAAAACAAAAAAAAAACCAACAAACATTAATGTCTACTAGGCACACACAAATATACATTGTCTATGTCTATTCAGATGATAAAATAGAATTATTATACACTGTTTTTTATTATCATTTTCACCCCAAGCAAGGCAAGACTGCCACTGGTGCACATAGAGTTACAGGGGATACTGAAGAAAAGATGGGATTTGGGGAGTTAAATACAAAAAACAATATTTATGGGTTTTTTTTCAAATAGGCTTGGAATCAGTTAATTTCTTAGAACTTCAAATGAACGCATTATTTCTCCTTGAATTCAGAATGTCAAATTAATATAACATTTGTTTTAACAAGTCAAATGCACTTGAAACATGATTAACCAATAAAAATCAAACAACACAAAAGTAAACACACCAAAATTTCTTTCTTTTTTTCTCTTTATCTCATTCTCTGATGAAGCTTTAATAAAAGTGAAACATGTCAGATTGTTAAATGCTTCCTATTTGTTCTTTATTTTTATGTAAATAAAAATGCTGGAAACTTTTTGCACACTTAAAATTTTCATATGGAAAGTTAAGCTTTTAACAAAATCCTACAGTCAGAAATCATTGAAACCGTCAATAAAATTCTTTTAAAACTATTTCCAGGAACTTACACTGCCTTCTTTGTCAAAACACATGGCACCAATGCCATGCTGGTGTTGATCTTTAAGGTAAGAAATAGTTTTCATGCTGTTAGAATCCCAGACACAGATGTAAGGTGCTCTTCCAACTTGGCTTGTGGCAACCAACGTGTTGTCGGGATGCAAACATAAACTGAGAAAAAAAAAAAAAGAAAAGATGAAATCAACATTGAAATGAATATTTTAGAAGTATTTCAACAATTGAAACAAGCACCATCTGACCATTACCATCATTAAATAATTCCCACCCATACAGGGCTGTAGCTGATGCTAAAAAAATACCGGGCACAGAGAAAATTGCCCAGATTTATTAGTTGACAATGTGATGACGTCATCAGTGCCATCCATTTCCAGAAACTATGATTTTGCGGATACTTTCGGCTATTCCAATGGAAATTAGGCACAGAACGTGAATGAAAGCAGGAAATTGGGTTCGGACTTTCTGAGTATAACCAGTCTTTTCTCCCAAAATTAATAAATAAACGAACAGATTTTTACTGCATTCATTCGAATGTTTTCTTCGTTTTTCCTTCTTTCTTTCTTTCTTTCTTCGTGAATTGTTTAGTTTGATTTCTGACGAAGACATTTTTTCCTTGTCTGGATTTTCACTATGATTGCACAGACCTGTGCCTGGCAGTCAGACACGGCCATGCACCCATATATGTATATATATATATATATATATATATGTGGATGTAAAGGTGGCTTGGTGGTTAACAGCAAAGAAAATGGAATCATTTTCCAATGGAAAAAATTTACATTCACATTGAAATAATACTTTTAGGAAAGACAAATGGCAAAGAGTGCAAACAGAAACTGGGAAGGAAAAAAGAAAAAAGGAAATCAACATTGAAAAAAATATTTTAAAATTATTTCAGCAATTGAAACAAGCACCATCTAACCCTTACCATCATTAAATAGTTCACACCCATATATCTCAAATAAAACTCAATATTACATTCGTCGTATAACTATTTCAGAGAGAAAAATCTCGCTTCTTCAGCAACGCTCAAAAACAAAATTTTATTGCAAATATGGCACAAAAATTCACATACCAGAAAAATGCTCAAAAACATATCCATACACAGAAAGTTGACATAATAAAAAAAAAAAAAGAGCCCTTCACCTGGATCATTTTTTATATTAATAGGAACTGGTTTTTGTGATTTTACCTACATGCTATTTCTTTTTTGGATTTAATATATATATATATATATATATATATATATATATATATACATACACTACCGGCCATAATTATTAGGCCACCCCAGATTTACAAAAAGAAATGATGTATTGCATACTATTTTTAGTATTTATTGCCAAGTGGATAATTCTAAATGAAAACAGAATGGTTCTTTTCTTACTGGCTGGCCAAAGCAAAGGCTTCCCAGCTGCATTGTAAAATTTTGCAAAGTAATAATCATAAAAAAAAACATTCTATTTTTACTTAGAATTATCCACTAAAAATAGTATGAAATACATCATTTTTTTATAAAAATTTGGGTTGCCTAATAATTTTTGCTGGTAGTGTATATATATATATGTGTGTGTGTGTGTGTGTGTGTGTGTGTGTGTGTAAAGGTGGCTTGATAGCAAAGAAAATGAAATCATTTTTCAATGGAGAAAATTTACATTCACATTAAAATAATGATTTCAGGAAAGACATTTTGTAAAGGGAAATATTCAGAAAATATTAATTGACAGAAATGCCAACTTTTGGTTGAAATTTATGTCTTTGTCTTAAAACAATTTTTCAAGTAGATTTTATTTCTCTTTCAAGTATTGATAGTGGGGGCTACATTTCTAACCATTTATTTGTTGTGTGGAATGTCAATATCTTGATCATGTCATATTTTCTCTTTGTGATTCTTTAACATGAGTACACAAGGTTCAAAGAAGTCTGGTCTTTGCCAAGATCCATCAGCTTTACTCACACAATGCCATTTTTAACCATTGATCTAGAAAATGGTTTATATACAGCTAACAGTTTAGGTATATCTGAATGAGTTTGGCACCGCACATGAGAGCCCTATGAAAGACTCAATCTGGCAAGGCTATTTAATAATATGACTCGATTTTTCAAAATCCATTTCTTCTCCTTATCTTCTCAGCTAAAAATGAAATAGCAAAGCAAACTTGGTTCTCTATTCTTGGCTGGCAGTCAAACAAGAAGGAAAACTCTGAAATCAAATCTAGATTGGTGAAGCATAGAGGCAAGCCCGTCAAAACCCCAATTGCTAGTGAAACAACAGCTGTATCAAATCTAATGGCAGATAAGCAATTTGCAGCTATAAACAGTGTTAATGAACAAGGGATTAAGTTATGGAGTAGATAGACTAAACTATTGCCCGGTTCACACTCTACCCACGTCTATTGAACAGGTGAAGAGGCTCATCCCTTGTTTCCTGTTTAGGATGTGGTTTCCGGTTTTTCTCTTTTCCAATCTTTTCACTCTTACGTAGCCCCTGCACATCAGTGGCGTTTTCGCCTTGCTTGGGGTGATATGATTAAAAAAAACAACAAAAAAAAAAACATTTATACTCGTTATACTCTGCATCAAATTAGATCTCTTTCTGATTGACTCCACATCAAAACCTGTTGGCTGGTTGTGAACATTATGAAAGCAAAATTAAAAATAAAATAGTTGATCTTTGTACAAGGGCTACACTCAAAATTTAAACATTGGTGTCCATCACAAACTTTGTCAATAAAGCAAAAACATGGCAAAAATGCTGAATCATATCCACACTGACATTTTTTTTATAATTTGACACTTTCATGTTTTAGTTGGTGTGTGAGCTTAGTGAGAATTAGCAGTGAACTCATTGGGTTCAGCAGTCATAATGGCCCGTGCCTGGGTTATTACTTGTTCCAATGTCATGGCATCTGTTCTTGACAAAAATGCTGAATCATCTATCGACTGACTTTTTTAAAATTATTATTTCACTCCAAGCTAAGCACTACCGCCACTGGTGTGCAGGGGGTTACATGAGAAGAAAGAGTTAAAAAAAAATACAAGAACAAGATACAGGGTGTATCAGAGAAAGGATAAAAGATGTGAATCGAGGAGATAAAAGATGGCAGTTTACTTTGCACTTGAACACTTGGAGATTGTAGCCATCATGGAAGCAAGTATATGGAAGGGAGTTCCATAGGCAAGAAGTGCAAGTAAAAGAACTGAAAGAGTTGAAGTGGCAGTTCAAAAAAAAAAAAAGTGGTGGGACAGGGAAGCAGGGAGATAAGCTCAGCAGAAGCCATAAAAAATAATTGTAGAAAGGAAGCCACATTCTGTCAGTGAGAAAGTGACTGAGGTCAAGCTAATGAATTGTAATAGATTACAATGCAGATTCCCCTTTGGATTTTGTCAAGCACAACAAGATAAATAGCAGGAGCACCCAACCAGATATGGCAACAGTATTCAATGCACAGATTAATGGTAGATTTGTATATGTGCAACTTCCTGGCCTGACACAGTGACCCAACATTTCTAGCAATCAGTCAGTCAATTAAGTGCCATACATGATACACACTTCGGGCAATCATGTCTCGAAAAATACATGACTGACTGTGCAAAAAATTATCCCACAGTAGGTTGCCATTACTTTCGGTGGTAGACTGGTTGCCAGCCAATACTATAGAACTCAATCCATCCTGTTATTTAACCCATAACTGGAGGGAAGAGAGATTAATGCCTTTCCCAAGGATATTTGCATGTAAATAAATGCAACGAACTCAACTGGAATTTGAACTTGGCTCCCTGATTTCTTGCTCCAGGCCAATATCCACTGCACTACAACGCACATCTTTTCTAGCAATAAATGTAGCTATTGATTCGATGTAGTCGTTCCACTTGAGATCAGCTTAGAAATTGAGGCCAAGGAGGTGCATTGTATTGCTTTCTGGGAGACTAGCATGATCCATATGGTCGTTAAAAGAGAGCAGCTTTGTTCTGGAAGCATTAAAATTTACAAGCCATTTTTTTAGACCAGTCCATGACAGATTTAAAGTCTTTTTCAAGAACTACAGTATGGTTTACTTTGTCAGATTTGGCAGATTATTTTTCTTAAGACCAGAATAAATTGTGCTGTCATCTACATAAATGTCTACTTGGGAACTAATTACATCAAGAAGATCATTGATGAAGATCAGGAAAAGCGTAGACCTAGGATAGAGCCTTGAGAGACATCTGCGTTTGTATGATAGAATCTAGAAGTTAAGTTTTGAAATTATTTTAGAGACCAGTGAGGGGGTAATATAAACGTTGCTCAGTTGAGCCTCAGTTCTAGGTGGAAAGTAGGGTACGAATATTCCAGACAAATTAAGTGAGGAATTGGAGGAGAAACTGTGAGCAAAGCACTCAGCCTTGTTCAATGTAGATGTGAGAACCCCATCTAATCTAAATCTATCTAAACTTATTTATCAATGAAATTTTGTGTGTGTGTGTGTGTGTGTGTGTGTGTGTGTGTATGTGTGTGTGTTCATTACCTATAGACTCCGAAATGGCTGAACTGATTTTCTTGAAAATTTACACAGTTGTACTATAAGCGTCTGCGAGTGTTCTAAGCTAAGTTTTGTGTCGAGGTACCCCCGATAAATATTGAAAATTGATAATCAAAAAAATCTGGTTATAGAAGGGGTGGTCCGATTTTAATCAAATTTTATACACTCATAGACAAACACATAAGAAACAATATTCAAAAGTTTCAAGGTTGCAGTTCTTACAATAGTGCAGAATTTTTTATATCGATACCAGGAAATCAAAATTTGACTTACATCCATTCATTTTCCTTTCAGTCTACGGTTTCACTTTAACTCAAAGCAACTATTGTTTTTAGTCTTTTGTGCCAACATACAAAGAGTTTGAGCCCCAGTACCATAGATTAGTTTTCAAGTTTTCATTACACCCAAGCAACACCAGGCTATACTGCTAGTAACCCCATGAAACAGCATTATCTGACCTAAAAGATAAACTAAACAAAGTTAAGCATATGGTAGAATTTTCTTATGAAACAGAAACAAACAATAGTCTTTCATGCCAACGTCCAAAGAGTCTGAGCTCCTGGACCATGGATTAGTTTTAAAGCTTTCATTACACCCGAGCAACGCCGGGCTATACTACTAGTATTTATTAAAGGAGGAATGGAAGGTTTGCTGCTATTTAGCACACTTCCAGTGTTGCCAGCAGCCTTTGGAGCCGAACTTGCAGGTTGCTATATGCTGCTTCATTCTGTCAGCAAATAACAGCTTCATATCATTGAGGATCCTCTTACACTCATCACAAGTAATGGCAAAAAGGCACCTATTATTGTCAGACAGGTGGCAGCAATAAAACTAAAATTATTCCTGTGGTCTATGGCAGCCAAGTAAGCAAGGGAGAACCAGTGGGGCAAATGGGGCTTAAGGTGGAACTTCTTGGCTGGGATGAAGGCTTCAATGCCAGCTTTCACCCAAGAGGGCAGTCTTCAATGGGGAAACTAAACATTTTCTTCCAAGGGACATTACACAGAAAATCTTGGAGTGCCTGCTAGTCTGCCCTTTGATAGCAGTAAGGAATTCTGCTGGTTGGAGGTTCCTAGGGGGAAAGGGAATGGCAAGAGATATAAAGAGAAACCCCAACATGATCAGACTTGCGAAGAAGGCAAAGTTGTATGATATGACAAAAGTCAGGGATAGAAGTGAAGCAGAGACTTAGCAGAGAAGCCTGCCCTTCAGGCACACTGGGGAAATGTGTGGGAGAAGTCCACCACTTGCATGAGAGACTGGGTGATTGGCAAGTTCAGGGTATGGATCAGTAACAGAGTTTTTCAGCCACTTGGCATGGTGGGCATTAAAGTCACCAAACAAATATGTTGGTAAACAGGTGAGAGGCAATGGTCTTATCTATATTATCAGAGATACTGTCCAGCAAGAAACAGTCAGAATAGAAAGGAGAGCGACAGAGAAAGAAAAAATAGCTGAGTTTAGTAGAGCAAGACAAAGACACATAGATGATCAGGAGATTCAAGAGAAACCTCCCTAACCAGAGGGAGATGTTTGCTGACATAAACTCCCAGACCATGCATGTGGGTGCTGGAGTTCTCCCTGAAGAGGGAAGGTAATTGAGGATCAAGAAATCACTGGAGAGGACTGTGGGGTTCAGGTTACTTAACCTCAGAAAGAGAGTTAGGGTTTCTAGGGTACATAATAATGAAATAGGACTAGGAAAATCCAGTACTCACAGGACAGCTTGAAGGTAAAAAGGGGATACAGAAAAACAAGCATAACCTACCTAGTAAGCTTGAGTAAATGAATGGCAGAACAATGTTTAGTTGAGCTAACAAAATGACAAAATGTATTAAAAGCTACAAAGGACAGAACATAGACACTGCATATAGAAGTTTTCCATGGAAATAGTGTTAGAGAAGCAATAGTTTCTACACATTGCTGCAAGCAATAATGAAACCCATTTTTGTTTATATGTGTATTAGTTCCATCCCAAGATATAGCAGCAATACAACATTTTTCATCTGATCGATTCTTGTAAAGATACAACATAGATAATGGAGTTTGAGTTTTGTTTAACTTCTGTGTTGATATGCCGTGGCGTTTTAAGGTATTCGTTTTTTAATGTTTTAAGGTATTTTAAAGTTTTAATGTTTTAAGGTATTTTTGGCGTTTTAAGGTATTTGTTTTTTAATGTTCAGTTATAGAGAGAAGGTTGATTTAGTCAGATTTTGAGTTTGTTTTGTTTAACGGCATATCAACCTCTGTGGGTCATTTAATGCCAAAACGGTGGGGTTTTAAGGTATTTGTTTTTTAATGTTCAGTTATAGTGAGAAGGTTGATTTAGTAAGGTTTTGATGAAAAAAAAATGTTTAATCAACTTCTTTTTTATTTTAGAAAATTGAAGATGTCTAGTTTCATATTCAAAAATGTATTGCTGTTAATAATTTTTTCTCCTTCGAAAATTTATTGCCGTTAATAATTTTTTTTTCCTTCAAAAAATGTATTACGGCAAAAATTTTTTATCCTTCACAAATGTATTGTTGATATTTTTTTAATTTTAGAAAACTGAACATGTCTTCTAGTTTTGCATTCGAAAATGTATTGCTAGTAATAACATTCCTTTCCCTCAAAATGTGTTATGGTATTAATTTTTTTCTTTAAAAAATGTATTGTTGGTAATTTTTTCTTCAGAAATCTATATTTTTCTATAAAAGTGTATTTTTATACTTTAATAGTGTTTTGACTCCAGTTTGGGGGTTAACTATTTGCTCATAGCAGAAACCCTAACAGGTGCTACCACTTTGGGTCAGAGTGGACCTGGAAACAACAGCAATTAAGAGGTGGTTCCATGCTCTCATAACCTCACTATAAGAGGCCTTGCTGATGGATAGAAATTGAAGTCAGGCACTTTTTACAGTGGTAGGAGAAGCTAATCATTTTTCCAGAATCTTTAACAGTGGACGTATACAAGAATTTCCCATAAGGTCTGGAGTGAAATTGGATACCATTCAAAGCAAGGATCATCTTTGAGAATTGGTTTGATATTTTTGTTTAGTAGTATATTAACACCTTCATGAGTTATTTAAGGTTGAAATCTAAATATTTTATATGCAATTTTATTTTATTTTTTGGAGGTAATAATGGTTTAGATACCAGTCTTACTAATTAATCCATAACTTGGGGAAGAAGTGGTGGATTTATATCTTTCCCAAGTGTATTTGTGCATAAGTGAATATAATGAACCCAACTGGAATTGGAACTTGGCTCTCCAATTAACAATTCCAAACAATTATCCATTACACCACCCAGATTCAAGCTTGCTGCACCTGGTATTCCTAAGCAGTCTCGCTTCCTGGTACAGTCCAGGTTCAAATGTTAACTTCACTGATCATATGGGAACCAATATTTCAACATTATGTAGCTATAAGCCCTTCTCTGAGTGTACAACCATTCATCAGAAAATCCAGGGTTAGTTCAGTGATGTTGAAACATTACTAGATGTATTTCCAACACATTAAGAAAATTACATTGGAAAAATATTTGCTGGTATAACTAGTCGTGTATCATTACATAACTAATCAACATCCCAATTAACATACATAAATTTAAAAAAAAAACAAAACAGTACAACCAAAAATAAAGCTCTTCCTACCAATAACTGAAATCAGAAAAATTTGCTGGCACATAAGTTTGCGTTTGTGTTTGAGTTTTGTTTAACGGTATATCAACCTCTGTGGGTTATTTAATGCCAAAAAGGAGGGGTTTAAAGTATTTTTTTTAATGTTCAGTTATAGTGAAAAGGTTGATATAGTCAGATTTTAATGGAAACATTTTGTTTTTATTCTTTTTTATTTTAGAAAACTGAAAATGTTTTCTAGTTTTGTATTCAAAAACATTTTGCTGAGAATTTTTTTCTTTAATGATGTGTTACAGTAATAATTTTTTCTTCCAAGACTTCAATACCCCCACTAATCAATGAATTTAAAGTTCTCACCTCCCCAGTGGACAAGGCTAAATGCTTTGCCCGTAGATTCTCCACCAATTCGACACTGGACTCGTTAGGAATACCAACACCCGACTTCCCACCCAGAACTAAGGCTCAACTAAATAACGTCCACATTACACCCTCGCTGGTCTCCAAGATAATTGCACAAATTGACCCACACAAAGCGAGCGGCGGTGACGGAATCCCAATCATAGTACTGAAGAAATGTGCCCCAGAACTCTCCTCTGTCCTCTCTAAACTATAATGTCTGCCTAGCTGCTTCCTGTTTTCCTGCCTGTTGGAAGTCCTCCTGTGTAGTTCCTATATTTAAGAATTCTGGTGAACCCTCAGACCCCGCCAATTACTGTCCTATTAGTCTCCTTCTGATCTTTGGCAAAGTTTTCAAAGCCATTATCAACGCTGAGGTGATTCAGCATCTCACGGCCCACAGGCTTCTCTCTGACAAACGGTATGGGTTTCGCTTCACCAGGTCTACTGCTGATATGCTAACGACCATTACCGAGTATATATACCGGGCTCTTGACAAGAATGGCGAAGCCCAAACCGTTGCCTTGGATATCTTCAAAGCGTTTGACAAGGTCTGGCATGCTGGCCTCTTATGCAAACTGCAGAGCTACGGTATAACTGGACATCTGTTTGACCTCATCCAGTCATTCCTCTCTAACCGCACATTGAAGGTAGTATTAAATGGGCATGCCTCCCAAAGCTACCATACAAACGTGGGCGTCCTTCAAGATTCTATCCTGGGTCCCACGCTCTTTCTTCTGTACATTAATGATCTCCCCGACGCCATTAGATCGCAAGTAGGCATGTATGCCAATGACACCACAATCTACTCTCGCCTCGATCAAAAACCTGGTGTGGGCGACAAACGAACTGCCGAGCTTGAAAAGGACCTCCAATCCATAGTGGCCTGAGGTAGGAAATGGCTAGTAAATTTCAATGCTTCTAAAACGAAGCTGTTATCAACTAACTGCCATAGACAATCACATCTACCTCCCATTGAACATGCTTACCTCCCAGAGAGTAAAACACTATGCCTCCTTGACCTTACATTTTCGGCGGACCTCAAATGGAATGACTATATTGAATCCATTGCCAAATCTGCCGCTATGAAAGTCGGCTCTCTGTGCAGGGCCCGGAAGTTTTTCCCACCTGAATCTATCCTGCACATATACAAATCTACCATCCGCCTATGTATTGAATACTGCTGCCATATCTGGTCGGGTGCTTCTGCTACTCTCCTTGGGCTTTTTGACAAAATACAAAGGAGAATCTGTAACGTGGCTGATACTGACTTGACAAACCAGCTGCAACCACTCTCTCACCGGCGTGATGTGGCTTCCCTGTGCCTCTTCTACAAGTACTTTCATGGCTTCTGCTCCGATGAACTTAGATCACTGATGCCGCCTAAGCACGAATTTGCATGAGATACTAGATTAGCAACTAGGTCCCACCCTTTTAAAGTTAAACAGATAAGATGTAACCGTAATTTCTACTCCAACAGCTTCTTTTCTCGCGCTTCCCGCCTGTGGAATTCCCTTCCACAAGTCCCCTTTCCCAACAGCTACAATCTCCAGGTGTTTAAATGTAGGGTCAATAGACACCTCCTATCACACTAACTTCCAATTATTCTCCCAACACTCATCTACCCAACCCTCATTCTCGATATCCTTACCCACCTATCACCCACCCTCTGACATTTCCTATATATAAGCATCCTTCCTCCACTCTATGTAGCTCCCTGCGCAGTAGTGGCAGTGAAATGCCTTGCTTGGGGTGAAATGCTTATAAAAAATTTAAAAAAAAAAAAAAAATGAATATTTTTCTATAAAAGTTTATTTTTATGTATATATTTCTATAAAAGTGTATTTTTATACTTTAATAGCGTTTTGACCCGAGTTTGAGGGGTTAAC
This sequence comes from Ascarosepion bandense, assembly GCA_037127315.1. NCBI lineage: Eukaryota > Metazoa > Mollusca > Cephalopoda > Sepiida > Sepiidae > Ascarosepion > Ascarosepion bandense. The sequence continues at coordinate 74,753 of JBBBDQ010001713.1, read as the reverse complement.
TATTTGCACATAGCTGGGACCCTAACAGGTGCTACTACTCTGGGTCAGGTAGGACCTGAGAACAACAGCAATTAAGAGGTGGTTCCATGCTCCACACAATCTTCCAATCAGAGGCCTTGCTGCTGGATGCAGTTTATCATCATGCCCAGGACCCGATACATTATAAACCAATGTTACTTCACTTTTAACAATGATTTTTATGAACAAAAATTCAGATTACCAAAGAAATCACTTCTTAGCAGAGATTTAGTTTGTCTGTTCTTAGAGTTTCTTGAATCAAGTTTTTTCTAAAATATTTTAAAACAATATATTTCTGATATACTGACAACATTTTGTTAATATAACCCCATAAAACAGCATTATCTAACCTAGAAGATAAACTAAACAAAGTTAAGCATATGATAGAATTTTCTTATGAAACAGAAACAAACAATATGTTTCTTTGATACTCTCTCGTTTGATCTCAAGTGGAACCACTACAATGAGTCAATAGCGGAATCCACTGCAAGGAAGGTTCTGTCACTGTGTCGGGCCAGGAAGGTTTTCCCACCTGAAACCATCCTGCATATATACAAATCAACCATTCATCTGTGCATGGAGTACTGATGCCATATATGGTCAGGTGCTTCCACTGTTCATCTCCGTATTCTTGACAGGCTTCAAAGGAGAATCAGTAATGTGATAGATACCGACTTGGTGGCTCTACTACAGCCACTTTCCCACCGATGAGATGTGGCTTCCCTTTGTCTGTTCTATGAATTCTTCCATAGCTTCTGTTCCAATGAGATTGAGTCACTGGTGCCTCCGCAACAGGTGTTTACTCGTGCAACCAAACTGGCAACTGGGTCTCACCCATTCACTGTTAGATCAACAAGATGCAGACGACAATTCTACTCCTGCAGCTTTATTTTCCCCCCCGCATTTCCCGCCTGTGGAACTCTCTTAATTATTCTTGCTTTCCTGATGGTTACAACCTCCAGGAATTTAAATGCAAGATCATCTCTTAACTACTTGACCCTACTTCTTTCCACACTGTCCTGTAGATCCCTTTCCTTTCTGTCACCTTCGCAACTGTCATCACACCTGTATTCCCATCCTTCTCTTGCTTCTTTCAAACTGGTTCGTCCTTCTCCTTATTCTCCTCTAATCCTTTTACTCTTATGTTGCCCCCTGCACATCAGTGGCGTTCCCGCCTTGCATGGGTTGATATGATTAAAAAAAAAAATGTTAAACTGTACTGAGAATGACCTATAACTAAGTGTCTATTGTAAATCTACCAATAAAAATTATCTTGTGAATTTCTATCCTCAATATAACAAAATAACATCTGAAATAATTATCATATTCATCTTTTTTGTTTTTTTTTAATCATTTCACCCTGAGCAAGGCAGAAATGCCACTGATGAGCGGGGGGCTACATAACTCTAAAAGGATTAATTAGAAAAGAGTGAGGAGTACAAACTAGTTAGAAAGGAGCAATAGAAAGCTGAGAATGCAGGTGGGATGACAGATACATAGGTGGAGAGAAAGGGAAGGATATACGGGGGTGGGGAGAAAGCTAGAGTCCAGTGGTTAATAGATGAGTATTGACATTGCATTTAAATTTCTGGAGGTTGTAGCCGTCAGGAAAGCAAGAATATGGGAGCGAGTTCCACAGGCGGGAAGTGCGAGAGAAGAAGCTGTAGGAATAGAATTGTCGTCTGCATTTGGCTAACATGACTGTGAATGGGTGGGACCCAGTTGCCAGTCTGGTTGCACGAGTAAACACCTGTTGAGGAGGCACCAGTGACTTAAGTTCGTCCGAGCAAAAGCCATGAAAATATTTATAGAACAGACAAAAGGAGGCCACATTTCGACGGTGGGAAAGTGGCTGCAGTCGAGCCGCCAGATCAGTACCTATCACATTACAGACTCTCCTTTGGAGCCTGTCGAGAACACTGAGGAGAATGGCTGGGGCACCTGATCATAAATGGCAGCAGTGCTCCATGCACAGACGGATGGTTAACTTGTATATATGCAGGATGGATTCAGGAGGAAAAAACATCCTGGATCGATATAGTGACCCAACCTTCTTAGCAGTAGATTTAGCTATGGATTCAATATAGTGGTTCCATTTGAGGTCTGAGGAGAGGGTAAGGCTGAGGAGGCGTAGTGTGTTACTCTCAGGGAGAATCACTTGATCCATGCTTATGGGAGGCAGGAGAGGTTGCCTGTGATGGTTGACAGACAACAGCTTGGTCTTAGATGCATTGAAGTTGACAAGCCTTTCTATTTATTAAATATAAGCTTGATAATTTGTACTTAATATAAAACAAAACAACAACTTGAAATCAGAAGCAGGAATATACTATTACCTGCAATGATTGCCAAAAGGAATATACCGGAAAGAGCTTAAAAAAATGTAAATAAAAGATTGTAAGAAACAACACATATATTGCGGTAGTCATTAGCTGTAATGGGTCAAACCATAGTTTTGATTTTAAAACTGCTTCTTTAAGAGAAAACAATTTAATATGACAAAAATGTACAGAAAGTGCTTGCTTTACTAAATTATTCACAATAAATTTATATCCAGCTTATAACTTTTTATCTTTCTTAGCAAATATCCTGCTATTACAATGTGGGGATACTTAAAAACCCAAACAAAAGTGTAGGAAAACTAAAAAAAATTGTCATATTAAATACTAAATAAAATTGCCCATACTAAAAAAAAGGAAAAAAATTGAAAATTTTATAACAACAATAAGTAAATAAATAATTTTTTAATAATAATGACCAAGTATATTTTTTTAATTTAAATCTTCAGTGTTTTTGCTCAGTACATTATTATAACAGGCAGTTGTATTTCTACATCTCCTGTCTCTGCTACACACATAATTTCATCAATACTTTATTTCTATGAAGTCTTTCTTGGACAAGGAAATTGTATATTTTGTCATTCATTTGATTTTTTATATACAGTAATTCCTTGAGAAACAAGTCTAACTCATTCCAAGATTGAGCTTATAACTCAAAAACTCATCTCTTAAATCAATTTTCCTCATTGAAATTAATGGGAATATTTCTGAGTCATTCAATGCAAAATAATGGCAAAAAAAGACAGCACAACAGAGATCTTTTCAGAATGAGGTGAACACATATACTGTGAGTGGAAATATTTGCAAAGCTTGGCACTCACTGTGTTAACTAGTAGATGCTTAACAAAAAAAATTAGGCAAACTCTGGCTCATATCTGAAAAAGTTTGTATGTAGGTATGGTCATATCTCAAGCTCAAAGCATTACAGTAGATATCATCACAACACCTAATGGACTATGTTGTTTTGATAGAAATAATGAGCTTTGTGCCAAACAAGCAACTGACCACTTTAAATAAATCTTAATGCAGGTTGATCAATAGCTAGATCACTATGCACTGCTAAGCCTCATTTATTATTCACAATAAGAGAATTCACTACCACACACGCACACACATATATATATATATATATATATATATATATATATATATTCACTGTATCACAGATCATCAGTGTGGCTAGACACATCCACTTGCTTCTGGCCAGGATTGAAACTTAATTTGGTGTCAGTCGGATTTGCTACCCCCTAAGCCATACACGCATGGAATCAGAGAAAGGAAAGTTTAGCATGTTGAATATAAGCAGTGTATACACACACCAATCATTGAAAGAACTCAATTCATTCCTGAAGAGTAATGCATATATCGCAAAAGTGGAAACTGTTTTTACAATTTTTTTTTCTCTAGAGAGCTCAATCATAATATATATATATATATATATATATATACATACATACACACACTTCTTTATGTGATCCCTCTTTGTTTGTGTATATGCTATCATAACCCAGTAAAAATGGCACACTGTAGCAAGATCTTTATTAGCACAAAACTTACTATAAACAAACTTAAAGAATAAAGTATTTTACAACCAAATTCGTCATTTATAGTGACCCACTTCACAAGAGAGATAAATGCTTGTTATAGAATATTTTTCTTTATTTTCAAATAAGTATGTGGCTTGCTATCGAGTGCAATGACTGTTAATGGCATAATTTCAGTGCATGTGTATACTGCAGAACAAAGACATTTTCCAAATCTTTCTATGCCAGCTATTGCTACTTTTCTTAGAGTTACTTCAGATCCCCAAATAAACCTGCTAAGCTTTTAAATTTTAGAGTCCTCCTTCTCAAAGACGTTGCCAACCAAGGCTAACAAGCAGAGTTAATTTAATCATAGCTGTTTGGGAGGAAAAAGAAATGGATTCATACCTTTCCCAACAGTATTTGTGCAAAAATGTAACTAATGAACCCAACTGGCATTTGAACTCTGTTCACCCATTTCTCTTTCCAAAAAACTAACCATTACACCAATTGTTGCATATCCATGTATATTTTCAAATGCATTATTGGAATCAAGTAACAAGTAATATAATTTGTTCCAGTTCTACATTCATATTTGGTAGACAAAAAAATAAAATCAAAATGTATCTTTTAAAAAAAAAAAAAAAAAAAAAAAAAAAGCAGGATAAAATTAATCTCATTTTGCATATTTTAACTAATAAAATTAACATTTTTGGTAACTGATTTATATATTTTTCTTTTTTTTACTATTTATCAACATTTTTAGGGTTATTTAAAGTATAAACTTCTTTTAATAGTTTTGCGAATGGAAATTGTATTAACAATTTTTTGAAAATCACAAAAGATTCTTCCAGATACAAGCCTTACTGTTTAACCCACAGCTGGAGGGAGGAGAGAGATGAATTCATACCTTTACCAAGGGTATTTGCATTTATATGCAAATACCCTTGGTAAAGGTATGAATATAAGGAAGCTAACATGAATTTGAACTCAGCATTTGAATTTCTCATTCGAAAAAAACTAACCATTACATCCTAACATTCTTCATAATGATGAGTAATAGTCAAAAATATGCAAACAAAAACATTATTTTAAACAATTCCTTTATAAACTTGACTAGCAGTATAGCCCGGTGTTGCTTAGGTGTAATGAAAGCTTTAAAACTAATCCATGGTCCTAGAGCTCAGACTCTTTGGACGTTGGCACAAAAGACTAAAAAGCAATAGTTGTTTCCAGTTAAAGCAAAACCGTAGACTGAAAGAAAAATGAATGGATGTAAGTCAAATTTTGATTTCCTGGTATCGATATCAAATAAGTTTTTTTCGTCGTAAACTGAATTTTGATGGCTAAATGTCCTCTGATTAAATGGTATCATGGCTGAGACTAAGAACTACAATTATACCTACTTAGAGCCAAACCCGAAGCAAAAACTAAAATAAAAGGGCAGAAAAAAACACAGACATACAGGCAGATAAACAGACACACACACACAAACATCTTGCCTTTCATATATATATATATATATATATATATAATCGATTTTCTGCACTATTGTAAGAACTGCAACGTTGAAACTTTTGAATATCGTTTCTTATGTCTTTGTCTATGAGTGTATCAAATTTGATTAAAATCAGACCACTCCTTCTATAACCTGATTTTTTTGATTCTCGATTCAATATTTATCGGGGCTACCTCAACACAAAACCTATCTAAGAACACTCGCAGGCGCTTATCGTACAACTGTGTAAATTATCAAGAAAATCGGTTCAGCCGTTTCAGAGTTTATAGGTAACAGACACACAAAGTTCCATTCATAAATAAGTTTAAATAGATAGGTGTCAACCTATATGTAAACTGGAAAATGCAATAAAAAATTAAACAGATCCTGTTGGTTGATTTCAATGAACATGTTTGAACTAATTCTTTTTTGCCTCTATTGGATATTGAGGTCAATACCAAGTGGCAACAGTGTTTCATTCATGGAAGACTTGTCACTCAGTGCTGACAGCAATGTCTATTTTTATATTTATATACAGTCAATCTCTAAGATTGAACACTTTTACCCAGAAATATAGTGCTGTAACCCTAAAAGGTTACTGTGGGATTATTCACCAAAATGGGAGTTGGGAATGATAGTATATCAATAAGTACAAGACTCACACACTGCATGACAGATACAATGTTAAAGATCTGATAGTCAGTATAATCTAGCTCCTCTATTCTACACTTTTTTTTTTAATCATATCATCCCAAGCAAGGCGGTAACACCACTGATGTGCAGGGGGCTACATAGTTGTGAAAAGATTGGAAAAGAGAAAACCAGAAACCGCATCCTAAACAGGAAACAAGGGATGAGCCTCTTCACCTGTTCAATAGACATGGGTGGAGTGTGACTCCAATAGTATCCATATATTTATGAGGATAGGAACATCCCATTCCTGTAAACAGGTAGTTATGCAACATATAGCATACTTTAAGAATACTTTTTAAGAATCTACAAATCAGATCTTCCACAGTGAACTAAAAAACATAAAACAGACACTCATCAATAATAATTTTCCCAACTACATAGTTGATGAACAAAAACGTTATTTTCTTAAAAAGCTTAACATGGAAAAAACAACACATGATATTAACCCAACCAATCCCAAACATATCACTCTCTTATACCGTAGCCAGATGCACTCCAACTACCAACTAGATGAAAACATCCTAAAAAAACTCGTAAATACTAATATTTCTCCGACAGACTAACAAAAGAATTAAGTTTATTATATATGACACTAAATCCACTACGTCTAATTCATTCATCCGCAACAACTCTTCCCACACCGTTAGTGATTTGCAAAAAACCAATGTAGTATATAAATTCATATGTCCATTTAGAGAATGTATCTCTAACAACCTCAATAATATCTACATTGGCCACACTACAACTTCGCTCTCACGGCATCTGACATTGCACTTAAATGAAAATTCAAATATATTCCGTCATTTAAAACAACACGGTTATCAACGCACACTTCTGAGAAAAACGCTCGTTGATAACACGTACATACTTAAACAAGAAAATAATAAACAGAAACTAAAAATCCTGGAAGCAATCTACATTAAACAATTTAAACCTGGTTTGAATACAATCAATTTTGATATTTCCAATAACGTACTCAAATGCCTGTAACCAGATCAGGGACCACAACGCCACTATTTTGTCACTGTCTTCGGCCATCCGCCACGGTAGGGATGGACTTATATTTTCAATTTAATTCTCTTTATTGTTAATAACTTAAATGTTCTATGTTTACTGTGTGTTATTATTTACTCTTTGATAATGGCTTATGTGAGCCAAAAGCTTAGACCCGATAAAAAAATCAACAATTACTGTGATTTTTTGTTGTCTTTCAACGATATTACCATCAAGTATATCAGACGGCATGAACAGATCCTACACAAAATTAATAGACAAAACTTGTCTATATTATTCAATGAAACCTGCATTAATATATATATATATATATATATATATATATATATATATATATATAGATTCATTTAGAATGTTTTTCTTTTTCTTTCTATCACTTTTGCTAGTAGCTATTCTACACTGTGATATTAAAAATGGTGAAATGTAAGAGCCATAGCACAAATTTACTGCAGATGACTTTATGATCATGACATTCTCTCTCTCTCTCTCTCTCTCTCTATATATATATATATATATACTGTAGTACACTTGGTATGTAATCCGGGTAAATTCCAAAGGAGACGAACTCGAGAGAACTCAATGTTAAATTCATTTATTTAACAGAGTAATATTTTACATAACAGATTTTTAATTATTGGTTTGGATTTTGCACATTTCGCCACTCTTGTGTTCTTGGCGTGGCTCTTCAGACCCAAAATCTTGGGTCTTCAGATTTTGGGTCTAAAGAGCCACGCCAAGAACACAAGAGCGGTGAAATGTGCATAATCCAAACTAATAATTAAAAATCCGTTACGTAAAATCTGATTTAAAATATATATATATATATATATATAATCATCTGCATACAAGCCTGTTTCGCTCTATCACATCTCATTGGTGAGGCTAGATTAACTATTTGCTTCAAGCTGGGATTGAAATTCTATTGATTTGTCACTAGACATAGATCTTTCTCAAAGCTATCGGTACACCTAAAACATTTTCTCCAACTACTCTCTCTAATTTCTAAATAACCATGAACTCATTTTCTATTTCCAAAATAAATCATTTTCATCATTTATTTTAACATATCACTTGAAAAACAGCAGTATTGCCCTGTAACATGAAAATTTTGTGTAGTGATATAATGCTTTTATAAACCATTGTAATAACAAAATTACAATATTAAGCTCTACTTTGTATTGAGCATTCTTTAAAAATGAAAGTGCATGAACAATGGATTTTAATCTGCATGTATATATATATATATATATATATATATATATATACACACACACACACAAAAAAAAATTTGTCTCTTTAATAGAGCAGATTCATGCCAACTTTGAAGTTTCCTGAGGATATCCTTATGATGTTCTCACTCAACAGGGCTGTTTTTATATATGTATAATTTTTTTAATTTATTTGTTTAAACATTATTTTTAATGAATACTCATATTTGAGTAGATGCTATATTTTTTTTTTTATTATTAAACAGTATATTTATTTACATCTACTAACCTGAATAATAAAGAAATCATGTTATGAAAATATGAGTTGTCCACCAGAATTTCAGGAGAATTATGACACTGTAAAAGTTTTGTGTGACATGTTTTGGAATATAGCACTTCATCAGACTAAATTTTTGTTTACTTTGAAGCAAATCCATATATACAGAAACAAAAAAGAAACACTGAGATTTTAAATAATGGTGCTAAGTAGGCTTTGCAATAATATGAAAAAAGATGTTCTCATTACATGTTCACTAAGATTAGGTTTGATTATTTTTAACTTCTCATTGAAGAAATTCAAATAGAAATTAAGGAATTTTACTTTTAAATCATTATAACACTGTTATGTTTTCATGATATTTTTTAAATTAGTGTTCACTCAATATAAGGCCCAAGAGCCACTCAAGATAGGTTACTGTGGAGTATTAAATGAGTGTAAAAAAGTGCATGAAATGCTGATAATGAGGTTATGTAAGAAAGGTAATAGTTAACCTTAGACTTAATGAGGTCAAGACATCCTGCCAGTAGTCTGTTCCACAAAGCAGGAGAAAAAAAAAAATATATATATATATATATATATATATATATTTGTAAAAACTCCGCAAACTTTCAAACTGGCAGTGTTGGTATATGAAGAAATTCTAACTTTAATAAATTCTTAAAATATTTATCTTCATCCCACACCCTTATAAATTTTTTTTTTAAAAATAAAAACATTAGTATTTGTTTATACTTTTGAGATGAGGTAGTATTTACATTATTTACATAATTGTCCTCATTTCTATTACCATATTCACGTTTCAGCCATTGTATGCTCCAGCCTTTATCAGGTGATTAGAATTTTGAACCGAACCCTTTATTTTGATCACTGGATTATATTGTTCTCATTTCATGAGCTATGCCACTTCCAGATCTTAGTTACCTCCCTTTAACTCAAATCTCCAATTTATTTTTATCCTTGAGGACACACAGCCCAATGGATAAAAGCGTTGGTTAGATCCAGGGACTCAACCAAAAGAGTTGTGAGTTCAATACCTAGCTACAGCAGTGGTGAACAGATAACTTAGAGAGTTGAGTTCAAGGAAGACAACTAAGACATCCTAAAGTGGCTCATGGAATGAGAACAATATACCCCAGTGATTGAAATAAAGGATTCAGTTTGAAATTCCATTCACCTGAAGAAGGCCAGAGCATACAAAGCTGAAACATCATGAATATGGCAATGAAGATCAGGATAACAGTTTGAACAATCTAAATAATGTAAAAAATTAGTATTTTAGTTTTTCTTGCTGGGTACCTAACAAGACTATAACCGCTAAAACTTTGTACATACATTAGTCCAGCTTTGCTCACCAAATAACTATAAATGTTTTACTAATACTGACTTTTCCATTTAGTAGACATGACTTCTATATGCAGTGTCCACTCAGAAAAATGACTATCACGGCACTTCACTATTTCCTGTCCTTTGTAACCCTTAATAAATTTTGTCTTTTTGTTAGCTCAACTAAACATTGTTCCATAATTCATTTACTGAAGCTCTCTAGGTAGGTTATGCATCATTTTTCTTTATCCTTCTTGCTTTCAATCTGCCTTGTGAGTATCAAATTTTCTAAACCCTCTTTCCTTATGTGCCCTAGAAAGTTCAAGTATCTTTTTCTGATGTTAAGTATAAGTGTCCTTTTTGTTTCTACTTTCACTAGAACTTCATTGTTGCACACATGTTCAGTCTATGTTATCCTCAGTATCTTTCTGTAGAACCACACGTCTGTTGATTCCAGTCTCTTCATTTGCTGTGAAGAGATTACCATATAGGAGGATTGATATTTATGTAACAGTTCAGTACTTGTTTGTAATGAAATTTTTCTGTTTCCTAATATTTTGCTTAGCTTTTGGAAGGCATTTCAAACTGCGATGTAATTCTCAATGCGCTATCAAAATGTAATTTATCTACTTTGAATCTTACTGCCTTGGCTTGGCAGAAGAGAGTTTATATAGAGTTGAAATTGAGAATTACAACATGTCAGCCTTGTAATACAAGATTACTTCAACGCTCCTACTGGTAAGAGTCCACTTCAAATGACTCACTACCTATCACAAGTAAATCAGCTTGTGTACTTTGATGAGCAAGTGAATTGACAAGCATTTATCGACAGCTGGGTGTTGTTGATTAGTTTTCTAAATATATCCTAGTGGTACTAATTTTACTTTGGGACATAAACTTTAAAAAAAATAAAATAAAAATAAGAGAAATCTAATTTTGAATTTTTACCGTTCTTTATTAAATGATGCAAAAAATGCAACAAAAGAAACGGACAAAGTAATCTTTGATCATATATATATATATATATATATATATATATATATATATATATATATTTTTTTTTTTTTAAACATATCAGCCCAAGCAAGGCGGTAATGCCACTGATGCTCAGATGTAAGAGTGAAAAGATTGAAAAAAGAAAGGAAAGCCGGAAACCACATCCTAAACAGGGAACAAGGGATGAGCCCCTGTTCAATAGACATGGGTGGAGTGTGAACCGGGCGATAGTTATATATATATATATATATGTGTGTGTGTGTGTGTGATTAATGTCTATGGTTATATCATGTTGAATACACCGGTTCTTGTCCAATCACTGAAATTAAGCAACATTGAGCCTGGTCAGTACTTAGATGGGTGACTGTTTGGGAATACCAGGTGCTGTAAACGTAAGGACCAAGAATGGACCACTGGTTCTCCAGGTTTGGTGGTTGGGCACAGGGCTAACAACCCTGCTCTATAAAAAAACAGTTTGTTATGGAAACTAACAAAAAGTTACTGCCCTACACACCATTGGGTGTAAAAGGGTGAGATGATGATAAAATGTGATTATTAAGAAAAAAAGCTGTTTCCTCAGTTTAGCAAGGAATATTGATGTAGTATTGATAGCCTGCAATAGTAAGGATTAAATATTTGCTTCAAACTAGTATGGCTTCCCTGTGTCACTTCTACACATACTTTCACGGCTTCTGCTCCGATGAACTTAGCTCATTGGTATGCACCTATATATGAATTTACTCAAGCTACAAGATTAGCAACGAGGTCCCACCCTTTTACTGTGAAACCAATAAAATGTAATTGCAACTTCTACTCTATCAGCTTCTTTTCTCGCACTTCCCACCTGTGGAATTCCCTTCCACATACTTGCTTTCCTGACAGCTATAATCTCCAAGAATTTAAAAGTCAATAGTCATCTCCTGTCTCACTAACTTACATCCTCTCTCATGCTTTTTTCTTCGTCCACCCCCCACTCTCATCAGTATTCTCTTACTTATCCTACTCTCTTCCTGACACCCCCTGCAACCTCTCACAACATTCCTTCTATGTAAACCCCTGCACAACAGTGGCAGTAAAATAATTTACGATAACACAAAATAAAAATATTTACAAAATATACAATTTTTTGTATTCAAAACGAGAAACAGAGTTTACTACTAGCAGCTGAAGTGTTACGAAGGGGAAGGAAGACATCAAGTATCTTTACTCTGTTAGGCTAGCGAGTAGTTTAAGTGCTATACTTTTTGGAAATCCTCAAATGTGTATATAAAGAATAATTTTTTGTTTGGTCAATGAAAGAGTCAAAAAATTCTAATTACCCATTTAGTTCCATAAGGTTCTCTTTCAGGTTTTAGTTAGTCGGCAACTTTTAGTAGAGATTCTCTCAGCTGGATATACAAATCCTGAATCAGTCTGGAGTTGATAATGTCAGCAAATCTTTTTAACAACTAACTACTCTCTTCCCAAAACCTATTTTTATATAATTTACATATTTCTAGAAACATCTTCAATTCTCATAGATTTTCTCATATTCTAGGATCTTTCAAACATTCTATTTCTAATTTCCCTATTTTTACAACTACTTCCTTACTATAACTTTTAAACTTTTTGGTGGATTTATTAATATTTTTTATATATAAATACATTCTCATAACAATTAACGAGATATTTCATAATGTGTTTCATGATATACTGATCGAATGACAAGGAACTTGAATAAAAAGAAGCTTATGGCAATATAGCATTGAAACACCAGTTTTCATGCAATCAACAAAGTCAAGTTTAGTCAGTACCTATGAGTGACTGCTTGGGAATACCAGGTGCTGCAAGTTTGGATGTGCAGGTGGTCCAATGGATAATGACATGCAATTGTTAATTGGAGAGCCAAGTTCTAATTTTAGTTAGATTTGTTATATTCACTTACATGCAAATACTCTTGAGAAAGGTATAAATCCACCACTTACCCTCACCTATGGGTTAATTAGTAAGACTTTTATTGCTATATCATTATTAAGTCAAAAATATCTTAAAATCTAAAATTATTTTCTGGATTTAAATAACTAGGTAAGTATTGAAAAACCATAGAAAATAGATGCATTGTATATGAAGAGTTCATATTAAGGAATAAAAACTGATTGCTATCTTATGAAAATAGAAAATTATAAAAACTTATTCTTATAACAATGGCTGGAAATGAAAACTCTTACAACATGTCATCAAACAATATTTAACTTCACTCTTACATGACTACTACTCCAGCAGCTTCTTTTCTCGCACTTCCCGCCTGTGGAATTCCCTTCCATTTACTTGTTTTCCTGACAGCTACAATCTTCAAGAATTTAAATGTAAAGTCAATAGTCATTTTCTATCTCACTAACCTGCATCCATTCTCTCATGCTCCTTTCTCAGTCCACTCCACTCTCGTCAGTATTCTCATCCTTCTCTTATCCACTTCCTGACACCCCCTATAACCTGTCACTCTTTCTCATAACTTTCCTCCTATGTAACCCCCTGCAAAACAATAGCAGTAAAATGCCTTGCTTGGGCCGATATGATTATTTTGAAAAAAAAAAAAAGAAAAAAAGGACACTTATACTTACCATCAAGAAGAGACAACAAAAAAAACAAAGTGAGCGTCCATTGCATAAGAGAAACTATGGACAAAAATTTCTCAAGACCATTCAGCATTTTTTTTTATTTAAAGGCTTAATTTTACAATTTTTTTTTTAATTCTTGAAGTTAGTGATCCCTCTGCACATAATCAGCTATACCTGATTTCATTGTCTCTCCCAGGATTAAAGCTTCCTGGTGTTCCTCCAGCTTTATGTATAGTAGGTAGCTTGGTTTTAACTTTCTATTTCCTGTCTGAAATTCATAACATATAAACAATTTTGGGTTATATACTCAGCTGAAGTGTACTGAACTGTTATATAGTATCAGTCCTCCTCTATGACAGTTAATGCTGGACACTCTCCTTACAGATGAAGAACAGACTTGAAGCAATCTATGTAGTTCTAGAGAAGAATGCTGAGTATATCATAAGCTGAATATGAGCATCAATGAAGTTTTAGAGAAAATTGAAACAAAAAGGATACTTGAAAGAAATAGTTAAAATTTCTGGCACAAATGATGACAAAAAAGGCATGGAAAATTTTATAATCACAGGGCAGATTGAAAATAAACGGACCAGAGAAAAGCAATATATAATCTACTTGGTGAGTTTCAGAGAATGGATGACAGAGCAGAGTCTGGGAGAGATATCAAAAATAATTATTAAAAGCTACAAAGAACAGGAAATTGTGGAGAGCTATGATCACTAACATCCTGAAGAAGAGAGAGACATGGTTAGTAACAAGACAAAAAAATGATGGGTTGTTCACAGAAATAAGTCATTGTAAGACAACATAATGAAGTAGAATCTGTAATGTGGTCGATCCTGACTTGGCAGCTCAGATACAGTCACTTTCTCACCAGCTTAATGTGGCTTCCCTGTGTCTCCTCTACAAATACTTTCACAGCTTCTGCTCCAATGAACTTAGCTCATTGGTATGCACCTATATATGAATTTACTCAAGCTACAAGATTAGCAACGAGGTCCCACCCTTTTACTGTGAAACCAATAAAATGTAATTGCAACTTCTACTCTATCAGCTTCTTTTCTCGCACTTCCCACCTTTGGAATTCCCTTCCATTTACTTGCTTCCCCAACAGCTACAATCTCCAAGTATTTAAGTGTAAAGTCAATAGTCATCTCCTATCTCAATGACTTGCATCCTCTCTCATGCTCCTTTCCCCGTCTACTCTACTCTCATCAGTATTCTCCTTCTCTCACCCACTTCCTGACACACCCTATAACCTGTACCTCTTTCTCATAACTTTCTTACTATGTAACTCCTGCACACCAGTGGCAGTAAATTGCTTTGCTTGGGGCGATATGATTATTAAAAAAAAAAATATGACAGTGACCGTCATATATTTTGTAAGTTTCTTGGCCAGAAAGCATGTTGGCCTTGTAGCACAGCTCAGAAGAAATAGGCTTCTGATTCAAAATGGATGTCAGGTAAAAAAATTATAACAGTAATATGTACAATCAAGCAGAAGAAGAGAATAGAAGTGGACAACACAATAGCAAAATTTGGTCAACTGCACTTAAACATACATACCTACATATTAAACATACATACCCCCTACATATTAAACAAATATTAACTGCTGTATTAAGTGCATTAACAAGGAAGAAGATTACACAAAAAAATAAATAGCTGGTGTGCAAAATAAACAGTTTTCATTATTAGATGTATTTGTAAGTATATGTAACTATGTAGATTACAGAAAGAAGAAACTAGTGTGTGTGTGTGTGTGTGTGTGTGTGTGTGTATGTATATATATATATATATATATATATATATATATATATAGATCAGAGGGAGGGAGAGAGGGATGGAGAGAGCCATCTATCTGTATCATCTCATAAAATAATAAAAGTAGAAAGCATATCTTGTAAGCTTATTATGATTGATTGACAACCCAGGGATAGCCTGCCTGGGCCAGTGAAACAAATGATTTCAGAAATAATTAAATCAACAATGTTTCATGTTATTACTTCTGTCAGCCATGTTATTTTTCGCCCTTGTCTCTTTTGTAATTCATCTTCATAAGACAGCACAAATAAAAAAAAAGTTTGATAAAACCTTAAGAAACACTCTGAACATTTCAAGCATGTCAAAATCTACATGGGTCACTCTTTCAGCTTTTCACTAAATTTATGAAGCA
The DNA here is from genome assembly GCA_037127315.1 of Ascarosepion bandense. Taxonomy (NCBI): domain Eukaryota; kingdom Metazoa; phylum Mollusca; class Cephalopoda; order Sepiida; family Sepiidae; genus Ascarosepion; species Ascarosepion bandense. The sequence goes on along the minus strand of JBBBDQ010001713.1, from coordinate 59,088 downwards.
CAAGGAATTAAATCTACCAATCCAAATTGCACTTATTCTTGATATTACATATTTTCTCATTTACTGAATTATGTATTATTATAATAATAATAATTATTATTATAATAATAATAATTATTATTATTATTATAATAATAATATTATTATTATAATAACACTGCAACAAAATAATAATTTGGCATTTAACCAAAGTTTACTAAATCATATTTTTGAAATTTTGCAAAGATATTTTGCCATTTTTGGTTTTAGTTGGCCCATAGATTTAAGTAGATTTAAGTAGATATATCAGTAAGGATAGAAATTCTTGGACTTGTTTGATTCTGTTATCCCCCACCTGTATTTGGCATTTTGGGTTGTATCTTTTGCTGATGACCATGCACTCAGTTTTCTTAAAGTTTATTTGTAGTCCCTTCTTGTCACTCTCCACTGCTACTTTCTGTATGAGATCTTGCAGTTTCCTTTCCGTGTCCGCAGAAGTGTTCTAACAGGAGATGGAAAGTGCGACACGGAGATCCGAAGGCGAATTGGCATGGCAAAGGACGCGTTCCAGAAGATGAGCAAAATACTAACACACAGGAAGATCTCAATAGAAACGAAGAAAAGAGTGCTAGACTGCTACGTGATGTCAGTTCTTCAGTACGGCTGTGAATGCTGGACAATATCATCGAAAATGAGGAAAAAACTGGAAGCGGCCGAAATGTGGTTCTACAGAAGGATGCTACGGATATCGTGGACTGAGCATACAAGCAAGTGTTAGAAAGAATGGCAACAAAAAGGAAATTGACGCTGAGCATCAGGAAGAGACAACTGAAGTTCCTGGGACATGCAATGAGGAAGGAGAGCCTGGAGAACCTGATACTGACTGGTCAGATAGAAGGAAGGAGAGACAGAGGAAGGCAGCAGATAACATATCTGCCGAGTCTGATCAGGTGGATGACGGAACGGGGGTTGCCAGGAGCAACAGGAGCAAACATACTAAGAGCCACAAGGGATAGGGAGACGTGGAGATTCATGATCGCCTACGTCCTGAAGGGACAGGGCACATAGAAGAAGAAGAAGGATAGAAAATAGTATGGTACATTTGGGCATTAGAAAACAATGGATAAACACACACTATATATATATATATATATATATGTGTGTGTGTGTGTGTTGTAACCCTAAAAGATTACTGCATGAGTAATCAACAAAACAGAAGTTGAGAATAATAATATATCAACAAACACAAGACTTGCATGCTGCATGAAGTAGATACACTTCTAGTCAGTATAATCACTCTCCCTTCTATTTCAATAGTATCAACATATTTTAGAGGATAGGAACATCCCATTATTGTATATAGGTAGGTATACAACATGCGAAAGAGATCTGTCTGAGGATGACTATTTATGCTCTCACACCCTGATTGAGCACTCTGGAGGAATGGTCAGTCAGTTAAGTGCCATACGTGATACACGCTTTGAGCGATCATATCTCGAAAGAGACATGACTGACTGGGCAGAAGATTATCCCGCAGTAGGTTGCCATTGCTTTCTGCGGTAGACCGGTTGCCGACCAAGGCTACAGAACCCAATCTGTCCTGCTATTTAACCCATAACTGGAAGGAAGAGACGGATTAATACCTTTCCCAAGGGTATTTGCGCGTAAGTGAATACAATGGATGGTAGACTTTGAAAAAACAGTAGCTACTCTGGCATCTATGCATCGCTCATTCAGTAATGAATTAGAGCACTCTGGCTATTGGCATATGATACATCATATGCTAAAAGTCTGCCATCTTCTGCCAAGTGCCCATAGCCCAGAGCTAGAATCGCTGACTGATGCCAATTCAGTCAGGTTTCAATCTTGGGTTAAAAAGTAATCAGATATCTAACTGTACTGATGAGCTGTGATACAGCGAAACAGATCTGTCTGTGGATGACTATATATATATATATATATATATATATATAAAGAGAGATAGATAGATGTGTGTTAAAATGTAATGATGTTTAGTGCCAAAGTTTCTGTCTTTTTCAGTAGTTTACTGGTGGAAAGGTATTTTAAGCAAGCAGATGTTTTTGTCATAAAGTGCTTGATATCAAGATAAGGATAAAGCATTAATAGAATTAATGTGGATAATCTTGTCACTTAGCTAAGCAGTGTAATTTCAGTCATGCCGACTTCAAAGTTTCGTGAGGGTATGATTGTAATGTCTTCAATCTTCAGGGTCATTTGCTTTTTCTGAAAGCAAATGACCCCAAAGACTGACAACATTACAATAATTCCCCTCACAAAATTTAGAAGTTGCCATGACTGAGTTAGTACTTGCTCAGCTAAGTGACAAAAGTTCTCACTGATTTTTCAGGAAAAGTAATGTTTTATTTACAAAAATTAGTAAGAAACATGTTATTGAAAGTATAGTCTATCACTAGCCACTAATTTTTTGCCTCTTTCTGGCAGCATTTAAATTCCACGTCAAAAAAATGAGGGCTTACCATGAGTCGACCCATTCTTTGGCATCTTCATAAGAATGAAAGTGCTGCTCAGCCAGACTATGTGCTACCGATTGGAACAAGTGATGATCAAACAGGGCAATGTCTGGTGAATATGACAAGTAAGATAAGACTTTCCATTTAAGCATTTTCAAGTACGTTTTCACCTCTTTCGCAACCTGTGTCCAAGCGTTGTCGTGTTGCAAAATCACTTTATGATGTCTCTGTTTATATAGCAGCTGTTTTTTTTTCCAATGCTCAGCTCAAACACATCAGTTGTAGTGAATGGGGATCTCCCATGATGGTTTTGGTTAGTTTGAGCAGCTCATGATAAACTATACCCACCTGATCCCACCAAATGTAGAGCAAAAGCTTCAAACCATGGATATTCGGCTTTGCCACTTATGTTGATGCATAGCTGAGCTTGCCCCACGGTCTTTTACGCTTAAGGTTATCATGGTATATCCACTTTTCATCATCGATCATGATACAATACAGAAAAAAAAACTTTCCTTTTCTCCCATAAAGATGCTGTTCAACATCTCTCAGCTTCAACTTGCATGGCACCCCATGTCCTTGTTTTTTTAATCATTTTTAATACTTTCAAACATTTCAAAACTGTTGTGTGATCAACTCCTAATGATTCTCCAAGTTCAGCTTGCACTTGACATGAATTTTCATGAAGTAATACCTCCAACTCTTCATCTTCAAACTTTTTTGGAGTGTCAAAGAATTCTTTACAACATCAAAATCATTATTTTTTAAGCATTTAAACCAATCTCTGCATGTTGTTTGGAAAAAGCATGGTCACCATAAATCTTACAAGAATTCTGTGTTCTTGAGCTGCAGATTTCTTTTGAATAAAGTAATGCAGTAAAATTCCCCACTAATACATTTTCTTTGGCATGAAACCCAACAGGTTTAACGCTATTAAAAACAAAGTTGTTTACACTTCAATGAAATGGCATACACTGAATTTCAAGCTTGTTTATAGTACTTCCTTATGGATACATTACCATTTGAAATTACACACACGCAGTTCTGTGAATGCCATTTGTTAGAAAACAGTGAGAACTTATTCAAGGTTCTAATATACTTAAACAAAGATTTAACACTGCAAAATTTAATAATTGCCTTATATAGTTAAAAAGTTTTACAGGGTTAAAAACAAATAAAATTAACAAACCTGACAAAGACACCAGAAAGGCACTGAATTATATATATATATATATATATATATATATATATATATATATATCCACACACACTATTTAATCATTTAGTTCTTGGTCATAATTAAATTAGACCAGTCCACATCTGTATTAAAAAGTGTTCAATACAATTATATTGTAAAACTTTTGAATATTTTTTATTTGTAAATGAGTTATTACACAACCCAGGTTTCTACCTTTCAGTGTCTTCAGGCAATTTACAATAACTGATTTTGTTTTTTTAAAATGCTCACGTAACAGGGGTCTTTTATGAACGTGCAATTTCCAAAATTTTTCAAATTGTGCATTCATAAAAACCTGAGTTACATAATAACTCACTCATTTACAAATAAAACAAAAATTATATATATATATTCCATTTGTTTTTGACACATGAGGGTCCAGCAATTCAATTCTTACCACTGAACAGTCAGGCTACTCACAAATATGATTTGACGTGATTATAGTGGTGAAGGCTTGCTCTGAGTCAACCACATTTTTTGAATGAGTTGAATATGGAGAGTGTGTCCCTAGGTCCCCAAACAACCCTCCTCAGGTTTTTTAATTCTGAGTAATCCTTCTCTTAGACTGGTTGCCGCCCAATACTATAAAACTCAGACTGTCCTGTTATTTATCCACAGATGGAGAAGAGAAGCAAAGGATTCCTACCTTTTCTCCAGGGTATTAAGCAATAGCAACCTACTGCAGGATAATCTTCTGCCAAGTCAGTCATGTCTCTTTCGAGACATGATCGCCCAAGCGTGTTTCACGTATGGCACTTAACTGATTGATTTGCACATAAGTAAATGTGACAAACTGTAATTAAAACTCGGCTCTCCAATTCCTCAATCCGAGGCCCTATCCATTACTCAATTGTGCCTATCCACATATACACACATATATATGAGAGAATATGATAGATGTACACACTATATTTCACATTAATGGTGGGTAAATGAATGACAAAATGAAAAAAAAAATCATGTGATACATTTTGTCCTTCAAAAGAACTTCTTGAGATTAAATGGTTTTATTGATGGGACCATATACAGGTGGTGGACAAAATAATAGAAACACCTTAAAATTTCAAGCAAATTTACTTCAATATGAAGTAGGACTGTCTTTGGCAGTCATTACAGCTTGAATTCTGCATGGGGTTACCTCATACAAAATTTTGTTTCTAGTAGAATTTTTATCCATTCTTTAGTGAAAACAGTCTCCATTTCTTTTCATAATGATGGTAGAGGATATTGACTCCACATGTTTTTTTTAAAATGAACCATAAATATTCACTGATGTTAAGATCTTGGTACTGTGATGGCTAAATAAGATGTTCTGCTTCAGTAGAATGTTTCTCATGCCATTCAGCTACAACTTTAGCAGTATGAATCGGTGCATTATCATCCTGAAAGATGGCCAGAAACATTTCCTGAACCATAGAATGAAATTGATCACTTACAATTCTTAAACAGTTTTGACTGTTGATTTTAATAGACTTATTTAAATAATATCTATCAAAAAACAACATTTTTATTAAAAATGAAGTACTACTAATATTAAATCAACAAACATAGACAAGCTTTTGACAGTTTAATCAAATTTTCCAAATTATGCTGTTATGGTATTAGGTGTTTCTATTATTTTGTCCACTCCATGCATATGCAGGTAGAGGGAAGGAAATGCAAACATTCCTGCTATAAAATATATAATAGTAAGACATTAGCTAGATGAGGATCCCATTGCCACACCTGTCTTATTATGTGGGAGGCATTTCTGCCACGCATTGTATGTATAAAGTATAGTAGACTACAAATCACTCTTGCAATGTGACAACAGTTTTATGAATTTTATCAGAATTTCCAATACTGGGGGAGGTTTCTGAGACCTTATGTTGCAAAAGAAATTTATAATTATAAAATATACTCAAACTTTTCCATGGCAAATATTCAGATCAGAAAATTGCAAAGTGTCATTTTAATGATGATAAAGTTATAAAGCCTGCATCAATATATGCTCCATGTTCTGAAACTATTTTCAAAAATTAGTTCATCCCTTGATGTTAAGATCCTTTATTCCTTCATATGAAACATACTACACAATTGCAATCCTATAGCCATCTTTGTTAGTAAATTACTTCCTAGACTACACTCTAAACAGATATAAGTACAGATGTGAAGAGATGGGCACTGATCATTTAAGTATTCCATATGACATTACAAAGTAATCTACTGATAGAAAACACCATTCATACTCTCTCCCAAAGACAATGTACTGTAACTTAGTGTGGGTGCTATACCAATGACATAAGTATTCATAATTGGGATAAGAATTATCTTGAAGAAAAAATAAATCAATAAAAAACTTCAATATCCTCTACCAAGTTTTTTAAGAAATAAAATAAACCTTTCCAAAACAGAAACCATGATCTGGAATTAGAATGAAAACAGTGATGGCACCTACCCTGAATCTAACGTAAAAACTTCAGGATGTGGAATTAGTAAATACTAAGCATTTCAAAAACATTAGTATGTGTATCAGTTACAACAAATGTAGTATAGGAGATAAAGAAATTGAATAAAGAATAAGTTGTTAGGGGTAGTTTCACACAACACCACAAATTGCTACAAAACCAAAATATTAAATTTAAAAACTTGAGTCATGTTCTCAAATGGTCTCATCAGATTGAGACTTTCATATGAAAGTCATGCATATTGCCAATCTCCTTCAGAAATATCAAAACCGTAAGCTCTATACAACCACTTTCTCAAATTGTTGATTTAAAAATGTCTGAGTAAGTGAAATCTTAGTGAATGTCATTTTTCTTTGAACCTAATGGATTTGTCATATATAATCACAAACAAAGATCTGTACCAGATAACAGAAACCACATCAATTTGTTCCTCTTTCAACGTGTGACTTAAGATTGTCTTTTGAATGTGACCTACTGATCACGTTTTGCCACTTAAGTGAGTGAGTTTGAGTAAGTTTTGTTTAATGGCATATCAACCTTTGTGGGTTGTAAAAGTTTATTTATAAAAAAGGAAAGACAAAAATCAGGGTAGAGGGTAGAAGGTGTAGGTATAATGCATCGATGATAGATGTTTTTAAGGGCCTGTTAAAATGGCTATTCTCCAAATGTAATATTTTTAATTTATATATGGAGTAAATATGTGCTTTGTAAATTAAATTTACATCAAGCTCTCTGTAGGATCAGTTATCAAATCTTTTACTCATATTTATTACCACTATATAAGTGGTTTAAACTAATGGATATATATTCTACAGTTTAATATTTACTTCTTATAAAAAGTGCTCAATACAGAAGTAGGGCATTTATAGATATATAGTTATTTCAGGTATACTGCAACTCAAATGCTATCAAGTTTCATTGCTCTGCCTGATGATGGTGCATTGAAACTTGATATCTTCTGAGTTGCACTATGCTATTATTATAACAATAAAATATATATATATATATATATATATATATATATATATATATATTGAACAAGGCTGATAAAGTATATTGTGTTTGCTTTTATGGATGGAAGCCTTTGTAAAACAAGAAACCACCGCTTAATTTTAATTAGGACTATGGCCATGATGTACTGGCCATATTTGAAAGATAAGAATATATCTCAGTAATTTTACCATCTAAAAAATAGCACTTTCACTGAAATAGCATTATTTAGTTATAACAAAAAACACAAAAAAAGAATACTTTTAGCTAACAGTTTGGCTTAGCCAAAAGCGCTTCGGCTTAGGTAACGAACTTTTTTGTTTTTTTTACATATAAACAAACAAAAGACTAAATAGCCTGTTCATTAGTCTTGTGCAATGAAACATTGTATATCTGAGTAGCAATCTTATATGTTTCATTGAATACATAAGATTTTCCCTCGCCTCTGAGAGGCAAGGGAAAATCTTAGTAATTTTTTTAAAGTATTTTTTCTAATGTGCTTAAATATTTTACTATATTACTGAGACGAAGTATTAAAATTATGTAACACTATTTACATTGTTCAAACTTTTGTCCTCATCTTTGTTGTCATATTCACAATGTTTCTTCTGTTGTATTTTCTGACTTTCTTTCTTCAGGTGAATATGGCAAGAAAGATGAGGACAATAGTCCAAACAATGTATGCTATATACATTGTATAGTGTAAATAATTCTAATGTCCTTACAATTTCGTTTTTTTAGAGCTGAGGGGTGATAGTGTAAAAACTGTCCTAAAGATTAATCTCCAAAATGGTTTTCATCTAAATCATTGGCCATTTTCAAGGTGCCCCTTGTTAATGTTTCCTTGTACTCGTGTTATAAGTTGTATTGTTTTGAAATGATAATAATTCTAAGTTATGTTAGAAGAAATGTAGTTGTGATCCAAATTTACAAACCAATGTTTTAATCAACTGGGCTATTGCCCCATGGTAGAGATAAGATATCTCTAAACAAGGGCAGTTGAATGATAAGTCTATCCCCATAGAATGAATAAAGGGTTAAGTTTGGAATTTCCTGTAGGTTAGCTGGATCGATATACACCTAATGGAGGTGAGAGGGCATAATGGCCAAAATGTTGTGATAACAACAAAGATGAGGAGAATAGTCCACATGTCAGTTAGCAGCCATACATGATACACTCTTGGTTGATCATGTCTTGAAAAAGACATGACTGACTAGGCAGAAGATTTTGCTGCAGTAGGTTACCATTACTTTCTGTGGTAGACTGGTTACAAACCAAGGCTATAGAACCCAATCCGTTCTGCTATTTAACCCATAGCTGGAAGGAGAAGTGGCAGATTAATACATTTCCTAAGAGTATTTACACATAAATGAATGCAACGAATTCAACTGAAATTTGAACATTGCCCTCTGATTTCTCATTCCAAACCGATATCCACTGCACCGCAAACATACACCCTCACTCATTAATAAATATTAATAATAAAAATTATTTATGCTTAACAGAACACATGAGTAAATTACTGGAGGATAACGTGCACTCAGGGTGAGCAGATTTCATAAATAAATCAATATTAAGAAATAGAGCAATAATAATGAATTACTAAAAAGTTCAATGATTTATCTTTCGACAGAGAGTAAATCTATACATCAAGAGTAAAATAAATCTACTGAATAATTTAGTAACAGTTATCATTCTGCATCATTTATAATTATTACTTCCTATTTCACTGTGTTTTTTTTTTAATATCACCCCGAGCAGGGAACCAGGGATGAGCCTCTTCACCTGTTCAATAGACAAGGGTGGAGTGTGAACCGGGCAATAGTTTAGTCTTTCTACTCCAATTGTATACAGAATCCCTTCAAAATATAGTGTTTTATATATTAGCTCTACGGGGTGCCATGTGTAAATCATCATCTAAATTATACATAACTGAAAATACCACTGATATCTCATTTTAACAGATATATTTACCAAATTACACAAAAATATCTTGAAATACTAAAGAGTAAATTTATTCAACAAAATCTCCATTGGTTTAAACCACGGACTCCAGATGTCTTCAGAATCTTCTGCGACTTTTCTGGAAAGTCACTTTGTTTAAGTTGGTGAATGTTGCCATAATCCTTGCCTTCAGTTCATCTTTGGTGCTACGAGGATATTTTTTTTGTTCTCTCGCTCAACTGCAACCCACACATAATAATCAAGGGGGGTTGCAGCTTGAGGAGTTAGGTGGCCATATGTAAGGGGTGATGTGATTGCAGAAATTGTGTAACAGCCATGACTGGGTTCACCTGCTTGTTTGGCATGGTACAGAGTCCTGTTGTCAGACCTATAATCTTTTTCTTTTTTCTTTACCTTTGCAAATGTCTTCACACATGAGTTCCCATCCTTCTTTTCACTCTCCTCCTGCCTAAACTTTTATTCTTATGTAGCCCCCTGCACATCAGTGGTGGTACCAGCTTGTGAAATGATTAAAAAAAAATTGACTCTTTACCATCCCTTTTTGTCCCTGCTCTGCAATCTATTCCCCCAAATTACTCACTGTTTCCCTCTGCCCCAATTACTTGCAATATGTCCTGTCAGTGTTAAATTTTTCAAGCCCTCTTTCCTCAAGATTTCAGAAATTTCAGCTGTGCAATTTAAAAAAAAAGTTCTTATTTAATTTACAAGATGAGGCATTGAATGAAAACAGTACATAGAATATTATTACAATATATACATATATAGATGTGAAAGGGTACTTTGACATAGTATTATGATAAGCAAGCTTGTCTTCTTAGATCAGTTACAACAGAGTTTGATTGTCACTATACTTTCAGCCTTGTACCACATCTGAACTCCACTTAGAAAATCATCAGGGCACTTCTACATGGTGCAATGCAAGCTTGTCTCACTAGATCAATTATAACTGAATAGTGATTCTAATCCTGACTTTGTGCACTAGACTTCCAGCCTTGTGTTAGGCTTAGAAAATAACCATATATAGTTGTGATATTGTCAATGTCAAAAGGGCTGTATATTTGTTAAGTATAACAATTATGAAACAAGAATGTCTAAATTCTTATTTAAAAAATATTAGAGATATTTTTTGTTACTGCACATTAATAGAAATTTTATTCTTGGGACATGGTGTTAACACGACTCCTTGTAGCTCAAAGATTTTTTTAAAGAATTCTCAGAGTAAATAATGGCACTTTTCTAGAAGTATACAATGTAGGTCTAAATTCCAATTATCCCTAAGCACTTTCTTAAGTTTTCTACTTAATTACAAATGCAACTACAGAAGCTAGTGAAGGAAAGTAAGATCAAACATCAACTGCAAGAAGACAGAATGCCTGGTTGTTAGCAAAAGGGGCAGCCCAAAATGTGAATTCCAAATTGGAGATACCGAAATCAAACAAGTGCGAAAATTTAAACATTTGGGAAGTGTTATAAAAGAAGACGGAAAGAGTGACACGGAAATCCAAAAGAATACTGGGATGGCCAAAGATGCAAGCAGAATACTAAAAAATAGAAAAACTTCACTAGAAACAAAGAAAAGAGTACTAAAAAGCAGTAAGTGCTGCACATTCTTTTCAAAAATGAAGAGAATTGAAGCAACAGAAATGTGGTTCTACAGAAAGATGTTGAGGATACCATGGACTAAACATGAGAGCAACAACAAAGTTTTAGAGAAAATAGAAACAAAAGGGAAACATTTACATTAGTTGAGATTCCTAGGGTACGTAATGAAGAAAAAGGGTTTGGAAAATTTGATACTCACAGGAGAGCTTGAAGGCAAGAAAGACAGAGGAAAACAACAAATAACATACTTAGTGATCTTGAGTAAATGGATGGCAGAAAAGAGCTTAAGAGAAATAACAAAAAAAAAAACTAAGTTTATTAAGAGCTACAGAGGACAAGAAGTAGTGGAGAGCCATGATTGCCTACTTCCCATGGGGACACTGCTTATAAAATAAAAGTTACACACAAACGTTATGGGCAACTCAATGTGATGTAATGGTTAGCCAGCTTATCTCACTTGATCGATTATGACTGAATAGTGAGCTCAATCCTTACTTGGCACTCGATACTTTTGGCCTTGTGCAACATCAAAGCTATACTTAAAAAATTGCCATATATGACAAGTGGGTTCATGCAAAATATTTATATCGATATGTCATCTAAAATGACAGCAACATATCTATTGATATACCTACTATTGAGTATCTTACATTACTATAAAAAACAAAATAATAATTTAAACAAGTGTGACAGGAAAGAAAAAAAATATATATATATATATATCATCCACATACAGGCCTGTTTCACTGTCTCACAGCTCATCAGTGCAGCTAGATTAACCGTTTGCTTCAAGCTGGGATAGAAATAAATACACAACAGTCTTTATTATAATAGAGAGTATATATTAGTTAGTTTTTGGCCATAATTAAATTACACCAATACACAGTTGTATTAAAAATTGTTCAATACAATTATATTGTAGAACTTTTTAATATTTTCATTTGTGAAGGAGTTATTTTGCGACCTAGGTTTCTACTTTTCGGTGTCTTCAGGCAACTTACCATAACTGATTTTACTATTTCACAAACGCTCATGTAACAAGGATCTTTTATGAATGCACAATTTATGTGTGTGGGTGAAAAACATAACGATATCCATATCTACAATACATCCTAAATCAAATCACCCACTATTTATTATTAAACATATACCACATTCAGTTGAATACAATAAACAATAATTTCTCAGCTGAAGACATTTTCAATCAACTTAGCCCTAAAAACAGCAGCTATAAATGTAATGATATTGAATATCATAAACAAATTAATCATAATATTAAACATAACCGAAATAGGAAAATAATTTGGTACACACCACCATTTAACCAAATAGTTAATACCAAGTTAGGCATCAAATTCCTTAATCTAGTTCATAAACGCTTCCTAAGAAAATCTCCTTAGCAAAATTTTTAATAAAAAATTTGTTTGTTTGTTTCAAGGCTTGACAACTTATCAATCCTTATGGGATCATTTAAGGTCATAACCAATGATTTTTTGGGGTAAGATTATTTTTACAACATTTTTCTTTTCGAGTCTCAAGATTCATTGGGATTTGTTTTTAAGAGCAGGGCCCCCAAGTCCTACCCTTGTTATTTAACCCATAACTGGAGAGAAGGGACGGATTAATACCTTTTCCAAGGGTACCAGTGATTAAGCAAATGCAGGGTATTCAACTGGAATTTGAACTCGGCTCACAGATTTCTCTTTCCGAGCCGGTATCCACTGCACCACAATGCACATCCGTCACTATACACTTACAGCACCTGGTATTCCCAAGCAATCACCCATCTAAGTACTGACCAGGCTCGATGTTGCTTAACTTCGGTGATCGAGCGAGAACCGGTGTATTCAACGGGAAAGGCCGTAAGCCTAATAATAAAAAATACACAGAAACTTAGTTATAACTGCACTGATAATCTTGATATTAAAAAAATACAATAATAAATCTTAAAACAACATTATGATATTAATTATAACCAACTTACCATAAATAATGATAACAACAAGTTCCTGCAGTTGTCATAATCTTAATGTATGTCCTATGCAAAATTAATGCCTTACAGATTCCATTGTTTACCAAGCTACTATTTCAACTACTGAAAATCCTAATCTTACTAACCTTATATTGGATGTACTAAGAATAATTTTAAGTCTTGATTTTACCAGCATAACATATCTTTCAATAATAAAGCATATAGTAATTCTACTTCTCTAAATACTACTGGTAATTAAAAGATGCAAATAAAACTCCTACAGTTAAATGAAAAATATTAACTAAAGTTAGAACATGTAAATTGTTACATGAAATCTGTTTTCTTTACTTACAAGAAAAAATCCAGATCATAAAATTTCCCAAAACTGACTTTTGAATCAATGTAATGAAATTACTAATTTTTGCAACCATAGAATCTTCCATACTCTTACATATATCTGAAATTTATCTCAGTATTTTCACTATTTGCTTGTTTTATAATTTTTTTAAAATTTAGCTTATTGAACTGGCAATTTTTTAAATTACTATTATTCTTTTATTTGTATTTATGAACAAATCCTCTTAAGAATTTATCTTTATTTATATTTTAATGTCTCTTCTCTTTTTCTTTTATTTTTTCTACTTTATCTTTTTCCAGTTTAAAATTTTTGACATGTCTGACTTTCAGTGGTATTTATGGTAAGTTGGTTATAATTAATATAATAATGTTTTAGGATTTTTTTATTGCGTTTTTTTTATATGAAAAATATATATATACAAATTCACAACTGCCTTTATTATAGCAGAGAAGATTATTATTATTATTATTAGTAGCAGAAGTTGTCTTTTTGTACTTAGTGAATACTAGCACTATAGCCCGGTGTTACTTAGGTGTAATGAAAGCTTTAAAACTAATCCATGGTCCTGGAGCTCAGACTCTTTGGACGTTGGCACTAAAGACTAAAAAGCAATAGTTGTTTCCAGATAAAGTGAAACCATAGACTGAAAAAAAAAAAATGAATGGATGTATGTCAAACTTTGATTTCCTGGTATCGATATCAAATAAGTATTTTCCTCGTAAACTGAATTTTGAAGGCTAAATAAGTCCTCTGAGTAAATGGTATAATCACTAAGACTAAGAACTACAATTATACCTACTTAGAGCCAAACCCAAAGCAAAAACTAAAATAAAAGGGTGGAAAAAAATACAGACATATAGGCAGATAAACAGACCCACACACAAACATCTTGCCTTTTATATATAATCAATTTTCTGCACTATTGTAAGAACTGCAACGTTGAAACTGTTGAATATCGTTTCTTATGTCTTTGTCTATGAGTGTGTCAAATTTGATTAAAATCAGACCACTCCTTCTTTAACCCAATTTTTTTTATTATCGATTTTCGATATTTAGCTGGGGTACCTCGACATAAAACCTAGCTAAGAAAACTCGCAGATGCTTATAGTACAACTGTGTAAATTTTCAAGAAAATCAGTTCAGCCATTTCAGAGTCTATAGGTAACGGACACACACACAGAGACACACACACACACACAGAGACAAAGTTCCATTTATAAATAAGTTTAGATCATGCTACATCCTGCAGCCTCAGGTATTCAATAGCGTCACGATTCTTTTGCTGTGCCAACCAAACAGGCCTTCTGAGATGCATGAATGCCCACTGATAAATTAATTGGTTTTAACCAAAAGGTACAATTCTCAGAAACTGTTCTAAATTCGGTCAATACAAGATCTAAGGACCACTCAAGATAGAGGGTTACTTAATGGGGTTGTTTTTTGGGGGGTTTTTTTTTGCAGCAATTAGGGAAAGCATCCCCTTGAGAATCCATTTCCACATTGCAACAGTCCTGCAGAAAAAGCTATCTGACAATATTGTTTCATAATTTTAATAAAACCTAAACACATGAAATTGAATTTATACTGTGGTTTGAATTTTGTTCAATGACATATCAACCTCTGTGGGTTATTTAATGCCAAAAAGGTGGGGTTTTTAGATATTTTTTTTTATAGTGATAAGGTTGATTTAGTCAGATTTTAAGTGAAGATGTCTTGTTTTTATTCTTTTTTATTTTAGAAAACTGAAAATGTCTTCTAGTTTTGTATTCAAAAATGTTTTGCTGAGAATAATTTCTTTTTCTTCAAAAATGTATCAGTCAGTTAGTTGCCATACGTGATACACGCTTGGGCGATCATGTCTCGAAAGAGACATGACTGACTGGGCAGAAGATTATCCCGCAGTAGGTTGCCATTGCTTTCTGCGGTAGACTGGTTGCCAGCCAAGGCTATAGAACCCAATCTGTCCTGTTATTTAATCCATAACTGGAAGGAACAGACAGATTAATACCTTTCCAAGGGTATTTGCGTATAAGTGGATGCAATGAATTCAACTGGAATTCAAACTCGGCTCCCCGATTTCTCTTTCCGAGCTGATATCCACTGCACCACAACGCAAATATACAAAAATGTATACTTTTCTATAAAAGTTTATTTTTATGTATATATTTCTATAAAAATGTAATTTTTATACTTTCATAGTGCTTTGACCCCAGTTTAGGAGTTTACTATTTGACCATAGCTGGGACCCTAACATGTGCTACCACTCCGCGTCAGGGTGGACCTGAGAACAACAGCAATTAAGAGGTGGTTCCATGCTCCTCACAACCTCCCAATCAGAGGCCTTATTACCGGATGCAGTTTACTGTCATGACCAGGACCATTATACTGTGGAGTGAGCATACATAGTCAAATGTAAAGTAAATGAATGGCAGAACTACCCAACAAAAAGATATGACAAACCATGAAATAAACAATTACAAGAAAAAAAAACAGGTAAAAAAAAAAAAATAATATAAAGCAAGCAAAAAATATATTCAACAAAAAGCAACAGTAATACGCCAAAAAGGTCACCAAATGAGACTTAAGGTTGACACACTAGAGCAAGTTCAGATAAGCGAATGTAACATTTTGACTCCAAGACCAGACAGACTGGGACTGAGTCAGATGAAACCAAGAACCTGCCTTCTTTACAAAAATACAACAATGAAACCTGATTTACAAAATGATTTCTAACAAAGAATACATATTTTATTCATACAAATATATTATAAAAATCTTGTAGGCATTAAATAACCCACTGTGGCTGATATACTGTAAAACAAAATAAACCAAACCTTTTAGGATATAGATGACAATAGCTTTTCACAAATTCCTATCCCTTGTAGTACTAATACAGAAGTTTGCAAAAGGAGCTATACTGTAAATATTATACTATTTTTACCAGTATTATAATAGTAGTTCTAAGATTCATTTAATTTATTAGGATCATGATTTTTATTATAATACTTCGAACTCAGCTCCCTGAGTTCGAATTCCAGTTGAATTCATTGCATTCACTTATGCGCAAATACCGTTGGGAAAGGTATTAATCCGTCTGTTCCTTACAGTTACGGGTTAAATAACAGGACAGACTGGATTCTATAGCCTTGGCTGGCAACCAATCTACCGCAGAAAGCAATGGCAACCTACTGCGGGATAATCTTCTGCCCAGTCAGTCATGTCTCTTTTGAGACATGATTGCCCAAGCGGGTATCACGTATGGCACTTAATTGACTGACTGAATATAACAGAAACATGATTAAGGCTTCTACTGGGCATAAAGTGGGTGGTCGGTTTTCTATTGTCATGAAGTAATAAACTGATCCCCCACTAATTACTACTTATTAATAGAATAATATAATTCACCAGTCTACCGCAGAAAGCAATGGCAACCTACTGCGGGATAATCTTCTGCCCAGTCAGTCATGTCTCTTTTGAGACATGATTGCCCAAGCGTGTTTCACGTATGGCACTTAACTGACTGACATTTATTATAATTTTTATTTAAAAAAAAATAATACATGCAAATAAAAAGATTTGTGCAAATGATGTAGGCACACAATTTGAACATTTGAGAGACTGATATGTTTATCATCAATATGTTTGTCTTAGCAATGCAATGTTTTGTGTGCAAGTTTTGTTTTTCATCACAGTTTACCTACTTTCACATCTATCTGTAATTAACTCCCTATTATCCTTCCCACTCCCCATTAGGCATGGTAACTCACTGCTTCTCTTGGCCCCATTTGCCTTTCAGATGTCCTATGAGTGTCAGATTCTCTAAAGACTCTCTTCCTATTATATGTTCCAGAAATGTAAGGGTATACCAGGCACATGCATCACAGCCAAATAAGCAAGATATGTTTTTTTTTATAAAAGCAGTTCATAATCTTGCAGATGGAGCCCAGTTAGAAATAGCTCAACTGAGTATTCCCAACTGTCAAAATGTGACACCCATGTTACCTTGGCTGCCTCATCCCCTCATTGTTTAGTCTATCTCTCAAGTTGCATAAAAACTGTCTTCAAAAGGAGAAACTTCAATGAAAACTGTTTGCATTTCTGGGATGAGGAGTTATTATTTACGCACAGATGTGCATTGTGGTGCAGTGGATATCAGCTCAGAATGAGAAATTAGAGAGCCGAGTTCAAATTCCAGTTGAATTCATTGCATTCACATATGCACAAATACCCTTGGGAAAAGTATGAATCCATCCCTTCTCCATCCAGCTATGAGTTAAATAGCAGGACAAATTGGTTGCCAATCAAGATTATAGAACCCAATTTACCACAGACTGTAATGCCAATCTGCTGCAGAAAAATCTTCTGCCTATTCAGTCATGTTCCTTTCGAGACATGATCACCCAAGCATGTATCACATCTCACAATTAACTGACATGTAGACTATTCTCCTCATCTTTGTTGTTGTCACATTTTGGCCATTATGCCCTTCCACCTCTAATAGGTGTATATCGATCCAAGTAACCTGAAAAATCTTCTGCCTAGTCAGTCATGTCTTTTTCGAGACATGATCACCCAAGCATGTATCATGTATGGCTGCTAACTGACATGTGGACTATTCTCCTCATCTTTGTTGTTGTTATCACAACATTTTGGCCATTAGCCCTCCCACCTTCATTAGGTGTATATCGATCCAGTTAACCTACAGGAAATTCCAAACCGAACCCTTTATTCATTCTATGTTGATAGACTCATCATTCTACTGCCCTTGTCTAGGAATATTTCATCTCTACCATGGGGCAATAGCCCAGTTGATTAAAGCATTGGTTTATAAATTTGGATCACAACTACATTCCTTCTAACATAACTTAGAATTTTTACCATTTCAAAACAATACAACTTAGGACACAAGCAAAGAAAAATATTAACAATGGGCACCTTGAAAATGGCCAATGATTTCGCCAAAAAGCACCTCAGAATAATTATTAGGACAGTTTTTTTACACTATGACCCGACCCCCCCACCAACGAAAAAAAAAAAATTGTAAGGACATTAGAATTACACTATACAATGTAAACTGTTTGTAATTGTATGTTTGTGGACTATTGTCCTCATCTTTGTTGCCATATTTACCTGAAGAAAATCAGAACATACAACAGCAGAAACGTCATGAATATGGCAACAAAGATTAGGACAACAGTCCGAACAACGTAAATAGTGCTAAATAATTTTAATAGTCATCTCAGAAATATAGTCAAATATTGAAGGACATTAGAGAAGAAATACTTTAAAAAAAAATTAATAAGATTTTCCCTTGCCTCTGATAGGCGAGGGAAAATCTTATGAATTCAATAAAACATGCATGCAAGGTTGCGACTCAATGTTTCATTGAACAAGACTAATGAACGGATTATTTAGTTCTTTTGTGTTTTTGTATACGTAAAAAAAAGTTTGACTAAAGGAAACTGAAGCGCTTTCGGCCAAGTTAGGATTCTTTATTGTTATAACTAAATAATGCTAAGAAGTGAAAGTGCTATTTTTTAAAGGTAAAAGTTGCTGAGATATATATTCTTAATTTAATGGCCAATACATCATATAGCCATGTCGTAATTAAAATTAAAAGCGGTGGTTTCTTGTTTTACAAAGGCTTCCATCCAGAAATGCAAACACGATTGTACCTTGTCAGCCTTGTTCGAAACTTGTATTGAAGCAGGATTGCTGCCCAAATACACAAAGTAATTATGTCTAATTACTTTAATAAATCCAGGCTTTGGAGCAGGGTGGTATCGAAAGTGTTAATAATAACAACAACCTACATCTCTACACAGACCCTCTAAACCAGGCACACTTCCATTGAGATTACGTATTTAAGTACCTTTAAGTATTTAGAGAATATTTTTAATGTTCATATTCAGTCAGTCAGTTAAGTGCCATACGTGATACACGTTTGGGCGATCATGTCTCGAAAGAGACATGACTGACTGGGCAGAAGATTATCTTGTAGTAGGTTGCCATTGCTTTCTGCGGTAGACTGGTTGCCAGCCAAGGCTATAGAACCCAATCTGTCCTGTTATTTAACCCATAACTGGAAGGAATAGACGGATTAATACCTTTCCCAAGGCTATCTGCTGGAATTCGAATTCGGCTCCCCGATTTCTCGTTCCGAGCCGATATCCACTGCACCACAACCCATGTTACAAAAAAGACTAAGTGACTATAGTTGTGTCAGTTGGCATTTGCCTCTGCAACTATGACACTGTCAGATCTCTGCCTTCGAGCAGAGAGCAATAACCCAGTCGTGGTTCCGCCGAAGGGTAGAACCACGACTGGGCAAAAATAGACAGACATTTTTTGGCCCGGCTATATGGCCGAGAATACCCACTATAAAATGACCATGTGTCACATCCAGCCTTGCGTGGGAAGGCTAGTAAATACAGTTGTGGAAAGAACAACGACAAAAAAGCAGATATCATTTTTATTTTTTTATCATCAGTAAAATATTTTTAATATATTAATAATATTATTATATTAACGTATTTAAAAAATTATTCGGAATTCGATACAATAGCTGTTTAGAGAATAACCCCATGAATTCACTGAAAGAATAAAAATAATAATTTAATAAAACTTTAAAAATCCAGTAGGAAAAGACTACGTCGTACGTAAGTGTTTAACAAATAACAAGAATACAAGTCGCTTGTCGATAAAAATGTATTGAATGGCGAATTTCCTTTCTTTTTTTGTTTGTTTTTAGTAAGTTCTTGAATATTACGTACGTATGCGAGAAGGTGAAATGAATGGTGGTTAGTAATATTAAATTTTTAAATTTTAATTAACTTTTTTCTTAAAGCTCATCAGGCAACAGGAGAAATAAATTAAAGAAAAATATTTAAAATTGCATTTTTTTTTTAAAGAAAAACATTTCTTTTTAACTAAAATTTTTCTTTTAAGCGAACAGTTTTCAATTTATTGAAAAGCGTTGGAAACAGTTTCAAAATTACACCTGCTGCAGATGTAACATTTTTTTTTACTTTTATACGCTGAAAAGAACGAAAAAACTAAAAAAATGAAACTGAAGTGAACTATTAGCGGTTATAAGGGGATGAAAAACTGAGAAGCAACAAATGGGCTGAGATCATGAGGCAAATTCTAAAAAAAAAAAAAATGTAGATCTCAATTTAACAAGCACCTGTAGAAAAAAAAAACTATACGAATTTAAAACTCCAACAATAAACATTAACCACAATATCACAGCTGATAAATCGGAATAATTTTTAATCTTTGTATTCTAAGTTTAAAATCTGAAATTTAAATCGAATATATTTTATTTTTCTACCTTATTTTTACTTTTTTTTTTTTTTAAATAGGAGGGAAATATTTTTACCTGAGAATATCGTCATCATGTCCCAGGAAGAATTTCTGCGAATGTTGCCGGGCAGAATAAACTATGGCCACTCCAGCCACAAAATAGACAATGGTGTTGGACCCTCCGCTCCCGGTTGATGTGTAATGGACATTATTCCGACACTGGTGACCACGGTAGCCGTAAACCCAATCAAGACGAAGTTGATATTCAGGAGCAGTTCTGTCCGACATAATCCTAAACAAGATTTCGTTGTTTTTTTAAGCCAATGCAATAATTTATGAACAGTTTGTTTTTTTAAGTAAAAATAAGAAAGTCTTTCTTCTCAAAGGATTTTAAAGTTTATCGATGAAGTAAAAAAAGGTTTTAAGATCACTGAAGTGGACTCTTTTTTAATTTTTAATTAATTAAAAAAAAAAAAGCTAGCTGCATAAAAATTAAAAATAAGCTTAAAAATAAAATTCTATTCATTGCAGGTCAATTTACGAAAAAGTTTTACTCTGTGCTGTCCCTTAAGAAGAGAGGACATCAGATTTTTTTTTTTTACATTCTGAGACACAAAAACGTTTGTGTCGCCCTCAACTTCATTTCAAAGAGCCACATTCACACATTTAAAACTTTAAAATAATTTAAAAAGAATTGCAAGTTACTAAAGTAAACTTTAAGTTAAGAAAAAACAATAAATTATTGGACTACTACTCAACTTCCAATACCAGTTTTTGAAGTAGTAATGGTTTATAAGTTCGTACTAATAGTCATAACAACCCAACTACAAAAGTAGCAATAACAAAAAAATGTGTTTTCTGGTTGTCAATGTCATTGTGAGAAAACCTAACGACGAAACATAACTGGAGACTAGAGAAGAAAGATGTTATCCGTATCTAGGGGTAACAATAAACAATAACATTAACAAGCTGGAAAGAACAAGAAAGGGGTGAGGGATACAATAATGAACTAGTTTAATTATCTCGTTTTCTTTTTCTTTTTTGCTACCTATCCCTACAAGCATGTACACACCAACGAAAACAGGCAGACAGAAAAAATAATCTGACAGAAATAAAATCTTAACAGGTGGGAGGGTTACACGAAAATGTTTTAGTCATGTGACCTAGAACTTGACGAATCGTTGTAAAAACCGCTAAACACAACACAAACAAGAGAAAACAAGAAGAGTGACCCGGGTGTACTTCCTCGAACCCGGGTGGCAAGTAGATATCGGAAAACAGGAAGTGTAATGTCCTAGTTGTACTTTGATGAAAAAAAAAATGGTATATTCATCATTCCTTTATTATTTTACTAGTGCTTCAGTTATATTTTTAAAAAATTAGCGTAACTCTCGTTATATTTTCAATGCATATTTTTATAGAAGAAAAATCCTAGGTTTTTAAATTTTGTATTTTTGTGATATTTCTTCTAATGCAATACCGACAGAGCTGGCAGATTTTTACATTATTTTATATGATATTTTATTTTCATCACAAGCAAAGCGATAATATCACTACGAAGGGGTTCGGTTGTAGTAATGCAGTTAGTTGTAGGGAGTATGGTTAATGTTTCTTTGATTCGGCCTTGTGTTAACCTTAACCGAACTTCCTACAGCTTACAAGTTTTATGCAGAATTATCATCAGAAGGGTGGTTGTCGGCAGGTTGGAATATATGGAATTGTGTGGAATAGCATAAGAAGAATAAAAACATTTTGCATTTTAAAATAGAAATTTAAAGAGAAAGACTAACATAAATTGTAGGAGTTAATGTGCAATTAGAAACATTATTAAGAGATTAAGGGTAGAGTTCGTACAAAATGTTCATAGTAGTAATTGTTGAAAGAGATAAAGAGAAAGAGAACAAGGTGTGTCCTGACCTTATGAGTTGAAGTTGCATTTTAGTTCTTTCGTCTCTCGGTACCCATCTGTCTCTCTTGACTGACGCCGAGGTGATTTCTATAGTCTTATTGAATTTAGCACTGGATCGCTAAGTCCTCAAGTCCTGCAAGTTGCTCTCATTAGTCAAAAATCTGAAAAAAAAAATGTGAAAATCTGAATACTATAAAATCCTCCCCCTCGGTCAGCGTCAATCAGTCACAGATTGGAGCTGCGAGACAAACAACTAACATGTAACTTCAACTTCAAGCCACTGAACTCAGACGTTGTCCTCTTTCTTTTTCTCATTATCTATTTCAACCATTACTACGACAAACATGTTGTACGAACTCTCTCCTTAACCTCTTAATAATGTTTCTAGTTGCACATTAACTCCTACAACTTATGTTAGTCTTTCCCTTTAATAAATTTCTATTTTAAAATGCAAAATGTATATTTTATTCTTACACTATTCCACACAATTCCATATTTTCCAACTTGCCGACAACCAACTTTCTGATGAAAACCTTCTGATGATAATTCTGCATCGAAAACTTGTAAGCTGTAGGGAATCCGGTTAAGATGCAAGGCTGAATCAAAAAAATACTAACCAGCTCCCTACGCTATAAATCTATATTTACTTACAACGGAAACAAAGTAATCTTTGCCTTGATGAGAAAATAACAACAACCATCTTTCCAGAAGAAGATAATCTATGAAACAAAAAATCAGAGTTCATTTCCAAATGTAGGCATGAAAACAAATTCCCACTCTGCTACCTATAACTATGTCACAACTCAAAAAACAAGCATAAATTTAATGAACTTTAATGCAAATACTAAAATTTAGAGCTGCAGAAAATCTATATTATAATTCTGCTTGTTCCTTTCTTAGTTACTTAGTTTCTCAGTCCATTACACCACACTCTCTACACAAACTTTTCCTTCCCCTCTATATTTTTACTCTCCTCAGCCTTTTGCTTACCTTTGCTCAACAGAAGAGTAGTAAAAAGCTTATAGTATTATCATATCAGTAGCAGCTTAAGCTAGTGGTTGTAGAGTGATTGTGTGTGTGTGTATATGTATGTGTACTGTACAATATTGTAAAAATAGGTAGGTTTGTTGTCATATCCCACGACCTAATAATGAAATTTCTGACCTCTGCACCCTTGCCCATTAGTTGGTCTTTTCTGTTTTCAATGGACACAGAAGCCTTTAAAGTAACTTTAATTATTTTTAAAAATGTTTTAATCTCTTCTAATATTTTCGAAATTTTGTCAGAAAGTTTTGTTTTGATTTGAGTTAACGGCTAAAGAAACGTTACAACTGTTTTACAATGGAATCATAATGATTGCCACGCACTTTTTTCCGTGACAAACACATTAATTTGGAAATTCTTACAAAAATCAAATAATTGTCTGATTTTAATGAAACTATCAGTACTCATTCACAAATGAAGGGAATTATTTTTTAAATTATTATTTTTTAAAAATCTTGATAAAAATGTTTACAATGGACACAGGAGCCATGATTTTTCAGTAATAAAAAAAATACTTTCTCTTTCAAAATCTCTCACAATAAAGTAGCTTCTATGGACATTACTTTTATAGATATTTTAATAAAATTACACTCTGTGTTACTGTTATTTTATTATCCAATTATGTTTGAAGACGTTACTATCATTTGTAGCATGATAAAGTAAAATTTTTCCAGGAAACCATAATTATTCTTACATGGAAATTACACGGATTTCGCTAGTAT
This sequence comes from Ascarosepion bandense, assembly GCA_037127315.1. Classification (NCBI taxonomy): domain Eukaryota; kingdom Metazoa; phylum Mollusca; class Cephalopoda; order Sepiida; family Sepiidae; genus Ascarosepion; species Ascarosepion bandense. The sequence goes on along the minus strand of JBBBDQ010001713.1, from coordinate 35,065 downwards.
GTAATAATAGTGATAACAAAATACGTACCTCCCATCTTCCCCTTCACTTGTTATCATCCACTATAATAAAATAAACGTTTTTCAGCATTAAAACTGAATTAGTCAAATAAAGCTTAATCAGTTTCTACTTACTTAGAGTTATCACTTTGTTTCAAGAGTAAAAAAAAAAAAGTAAGGCTTTAGAAAGAACCAGGAACCCAATCTTAAACAGATAACAAAGGATAAAACTCTACACTTGTTCAATTGATGGGGAAGGAGTGTAAACTGGGCAATAAGTGAACATATTTACATTTAGGATGTGTGTTGTGGTGCACTGGATATCAGCTCGGAATGAGAAATCGGGGAGCCAAGTTCGAATTCCAGCTGATATTCATTGCATTCACTTATGCACAAATACTCTTGGGAAAGGTATTAATCCATCTATTCCTTCCAGTTATGGGTTAAATAACAGGACAGATTGGGTTCTATAGCCTTGACTGGCAACCAGTCTACCGCAGAAAGCAATGGCAACCTACTGCGGGATAATCTTCTGCCCAGTCAGTCATGTCTCTTTCGAGACATGATCGCCTAAGCATGTATCACGTATGGCACTTAACTGACTGAATGGATAATAGCTCAAAATTGTTAATCAGAGAACCGAGTTCCAATTCCCATTGTGTTCATTGTACTAATTTACACACAAATACATTTGGGAAAGGTAGGCATCAATATATTCTTCCCCAAGCTATGGATTAATTACTAAGATTTGTATCCCTAAACAATTATCATCTCAAAAAATATTCTTACTATCTAAAAATATTTTCTGGCTTTAATTCTGCAATTGGTTGATAAACCATAAAAAATGAATCAAGTAAGTCAAATCTCGGATGGTGTAATGGATAACAGCCTTGGGTTGGAAATCAGAGAGCAGAGTTCCAGTCAAGTTTGGTAAATTCACCTATATGCAAATACCCTTAGTAAAGGTATGTCAGGGGAAAATGTGAAACCAAAAAGGTGCAATGAGTTACTCACCTGGAGGTTAGCATCAGCCATGCTAATGGAAGGCAAAAAGGTTCTCTGTAATGATCAAAAGATAGCAGCTTTATTTAAGGTGTTAAAATTTACAAGCCATTCTTTGCCCCAGTTAACAACTGATTGAAGGTCATTTTCAAGAGCAGCTACCAGTTTCACTTTGTTGGACCGATCAGACTTATTATTAAAATAGGAGTAAATGTATCATCAGCATAAATACCTAGTTAGAAACTGATGACATTAGGAAGGACATTGATAAAAAAAAGAAACAATGTAGGTTCATGGATAGAACCCTAGAAACCACCGTATCAATGTGAAATGATCTAGAAGCATGGCCATTCAATCCAACCTTCATTACATGAGTTATTAAGAACAATTGTATTAAGCCAAATATTTGACCAAGCATACTTCTTATTTTATTTTATTTTTCTAATTATTTCACTCCAAGAAATGCAGAACTACCACTGGTGAACAGGGGCTTACATAAGAGGTGAGTGATGAGAAAGAGGAACAAGTTACAGGGGAGTCAGAAAATGAGTAAGAGAAGGACGAGAACACTGGTGTGAAGAGGGCTGCATGAGAATAGAGCAGCAAAGAAGAAGACCATGATACAAGGGCTGTCAGGGAAAGGATGCGAATCAAGAAGATAAGAGATGACAACTGACTTTACATTTAAATTCATATATATATATATATATTGAATCTTGCAAATTCTGGAAGATCACCATCTAAATTATGAGGCTTATGGCCTATCACATTGAATACACCGGTTCTTGCTTGATCACCAAAGTTAAGCAACGTTGAGCCTGGTCAGTACTTAGATGGGTGACCACTTGGGAATACCAGGTGCTGTAAGCATATAGTGATGGATGTGCGTTGTGATGCAGTGGATATCAGCTTGGAAAGAGAAATCGGTGAGCCGAGTTTGAATTCCAGTTGAATACCCTGCATTCACTTAAGCACTAGTACCCTTGGGAAAGGTATTAATCCGTCCCTTCCCTCCAGTTATGGGTTAAATAACAAGGATAGGACTTGGGGACCCTGCCCTTAAAAAAATCAAATCCCAATGAATCTTGATACTCGGAAAGAAAAATGTATTACTGGACACAGAAACTTATATAAACAACAATAAATTGTTGAAAGAAAAAGGTATTACCAGCAATAAATAAATAAAGTTTACTTGGCAATAAATGACCCGCTGAGGTTGATTTACCATAAAAACAAAACAAACCAACCAACCAAAACCAAATTATGAACAGAAGCAAAGTGGCTGTGCCCATTATTATAAATGGGCTCAAGGTCATATCTTCCTCAACAGACAAGACAAAGCTCTTTGCCTGGATCTTTGCCTCAAACCCAGTGATAGATGACAAATTCCATCTCCCTAACTTCCCACTCAGTAACATATTTCTAGACTTATCAATCAAAAGCTTTGACCCAAAAAAGACACTGGCTGAGACAAAATTTCAGCGGTTGTCCTAAAGAATATCAGTCCATTATTTGTCCCTGATCTTAGTGAAGTTATTCATTTGCTGCTTTCCCAAGCTTGTCGAAGAACACAAGAACGTGGATAAAAGATCATCCCACTTCCAGTATTGACCCATCAGTTTACTCAGTAAGCTTTATTGAGGCTTTAATCAACAATAAGGTCATCGAATACTTAAATAGGAACAAACTCCTGTGCAACATGAAGTATGGATTTTGATTGTCCCAATCCACCATTATCATCCTAACTACCATAACACCCAGATTCAATTAGACCCTTGATGACAAACACATACGCACCTCAAGGACCATAGCATTAGATATCTCAATGGCCTTTGACAATGTGCGACAGAAAGGTTTGCTACGTAATCTTTTCAGCTTCACAATCACTGGAAAGGTTTTCTCAATTATAAAATCCTTCCTAAAAGGTAAATCCCTGAATGTAGTTATTTACGGCCAGTTTCATGAGGTACTGGGGGTCAATGCAGGCATCCTGAAGTGGTTACTTCTCAGGCCGACTCTTTTTTGATTTACAGAAATGATCTGCCTAAAAATATACTTAGATCATTTATAAAGATCGATGCTACTGATACAATGATATACGGACACACCTCTAAAGTTGGTCCTGGGCATGACGGTAAACTGCATCTGGCAGCAAAGCCTCTGATTGGTAGCTTGTGGAGAGCATGAAACCACCTCTTAATTGTTGTTGTTTTCAGGTCTACCCTGACCTGGAGTGGTAGCACCTGTTAGGGCAAATAGTTAACCTCCAAATTGGGGTCAAAATACTATAAAAGTATAAAAATAGATTTTTATAGAAAAATATATATATTTGAAAGAAAAATATTACCAAAATACATTTTTGAAGAAAAAAATATTACCATAACACATTTTTGAAGGAAAAAATATTACCAAAATACATTTTTGAAGAAAAAAATATGACCAAAATACATTTTTGAAAAAAAAAATATTACCATAACACATTTTTGAAGGAAAAAACTTATTCTCAGCAAAACATTTTTGAATACAAAACTAGGCTCACTGCATCTTTTCTATAAATAATTTCATGGTAATGTTCTAATGAACTTTTATATACAGTAATTAGATTTTATGAATTTAAGCATAGCATCAAATTGGCAGCAAGGTTTCACCAATTTGTAGTTGAAATGGCTAGACATAACTGTAAGTTCTATGTTAATAGTTTCTTCTATCATATTTCTCGCTTGAGGAACTCTTTTCTGGTCTTTTGCTTCTCAGTCAACTTTGATCTTCATAAGTTTAAATGCATTATCAATCATTATCTTTTGTCTTCTTAATTCCTGTTATTTTATTGTTATCTCTCCTTAATAGTGTTTTATTTTTGTTATCTCTCCTTAATAGTGTTTTATTTTTGTTATCTCTCCTTAATAATGTTTTATTTTTGTTATCTCTCCTTAATAGTGTTTTATTTTTGTTATCTCTCCTTAATAGTGTTTTATTTTATATTCTCTAGCACTCAATAACCCCATGCATCTCAGTGGCTTCATTTGCTTGGGGCAAAAGTATTTTTTTAAAAAGCAGTAAATGACTGTCATCAAAATAAATATCTAAATGATGACAAAGGTATAACACCTGTTGAATATGGTAAATAACTGTATAATTCCTGGGCCTGGGATTAAATCATTTTCTCTCCAAATTGATTAACCAATCTTTAATCTTTTATGAGCTATCCTGAAATTATAACCAGGAGCATAAAACATGTTCTTCCAGCTTCTGCCTAAAAATTGGGCATCTTCAACTACTACTTCTTTTACTTTTGTATCACTTTCCTTAAACGGTGGCAGAGGGAGCCAAGTTTGACAGCATTAGCATAGGAGTCAATAAGATTAAATAAAGGGTTGTCTGAAATACCCTAAAGGCTACATGGATCGAAAGCCACATAAAATGTGGCAGAGGGAGTCAAGTTTGACAGCATTAGTACTGGAAGCAAGAATATTAAATAAAGTGTTGTCTAAAATTCCTTGATAGCTACTTGGACCGACAGACGCATAAAAAGGTTGCAGATGGAGTAAAGTTTAACAGCATTAGTACTGGAAGCAAGAAGATTAAATAAAGTGTTGTCTAAAATTCCTTGAAGGCTACTTGGATCAACAGACACATAAAAAGGTGGCAGATGAGTCAAGTTTGACAGCATTAGCAAAGCGTCGAGAAGATTAGATAAAGTTTTGTCTAAAATTAATTAAAGGCTACTTGGATCGACAGACACATAAAGACGTGGTAGATAGAGTAAAGTTTAACAGCATTAGTACTGGAATCAAGAAGATTAAATAAAGTATTTTCTAAAATTCCTTGAAGGCTACTTGGATCGTCAGACACATAAAGAGGTGGCAGATGAGTTAAGTTTGACAGCATTAGTACTGGAATCAAGAATATTATATAAGGGGTTGTCTAAAATTCCCTAAAGCCTACTTGGATCGACAGACACGTAATGAGGTATCAGGGGGAGTCAAGTTTGACAGCATTAGTACTGGAAGCAAGAATATTAAATAAAGTGTTGTCTAACATTCCTTGAAGGCTACTTGAATCAACAGACACAGAAAGAGGTGGCAGAGGGAAGTTTGACAGCATTAGTATAGGAGTCATAAAGATTAAATAAGAGGTTGTCTAAAATTCTGTGAAGGCTACTTGGATCGGCAGACAAGTAAAGAAGTGGCAGAGGGAGTCAAGTTTGACAGCATTAGTACTGGAAGCAAGAAGATTAAATAAAGTGTTGTCTAAAATTCTTTGAAGGTTACTTGGATGGACAGACACATTAAGAAGATCAGAGAAGCATATTGGCCAAAATGTGATCATGACAACAAAGAAGATGACGTAAGTCCAACTGTAAATAATGTAAATAATCTAAGAGGTTTATGACCATATTACAGAGATACACTGATGCTTATACCATCACCGGCTAAACGTAGTCAGTACCTAGATGGGTGACCGCTTGGGAATACATGGTGCTGTAAGCTTGGATGTGCATGTGGTGTAACAAATAACATCCCAGAATTGGAATTCACTGAGGTGAGTTCCAATTCCAGTCAGCATTATTACATTCACTTATACACAAATACCTTTGGGTAAGGCATGAATCCACCTTTTCTCCCCCTTACTATAAGTTAATTAGTATGATTTGTATCAGTCAATAATTATTATCTCCTAAAAATTCTTACAATCTAAAAGTATTTTCTGGAATTAAATATCCTGAAAAAGATTGTTAAACTATGAAACTATGAAAAACAAATCAATTTCAGCAACAGAAACAATCTATTCCAGATCATTTCGGCCACAGATACTATTTTAATACTAAGACCAAAAGATTAGTATGTTTATCAAAACTATCTGAACAATTAAAATTTGTTATATTTCAATAAATAATGATAGATTTTCAAAAGAAATACATGTCAATGTTGAAAGATAAATAAAATAGTGTCATAATATGGAAAATATCTTATGCTCTATTCTGTGGACAGGGATAACAACAAAGATGTGGATATTAGTTCAACTACCATCTGTATGTGCATTGTGGTGCAGTGGATATTGGCTCGGAACAAGAAATTGGGGAGCCGAGTTCAAATTCCAGTTGAATTTATTGCAGTCACTTATGCACAAATACTCTTAGGAAAGGTATTAATCCGTCTCTTCCTTCCAGTTATGGGTTAAATAACAGGATAGATTGGGTTCTATAGCCTTAGTCGGCACACAGACTACCGCAGAAAGCAATGGCAACCTACTGCAGGATAATCTTCTGCCCAGTCAGTCATGTCTCTTTCAAGACATGATGGCCCAAGCGTGTTTCACATATGGCACTTAACTGACTGATTATCCGTATAAATGATACTCATCTAGAAAGCAACACACTGCACCTCCTTGGCTTCACTCTCTCAACCGAACTCAAGTGAAATGATTACATTGAATCTATAACTGCATCTACTGCTAGGAAGTTTGGATCACTGTGTCAGGCCAAAAAGTTTTTCTTGTCAGAATTCATCTTGCACATTTATAAATCTACCATTCATCTTTGTATTGAATATTGTTGCCCTATATGATCAGGTATTCCTGCTATTCATCATTTAGGTTCTTTACAAAATCCAAATGAGGATCTGCAATATAATCAATCCTGACTTGGCAGCTCACCTTCAATCACTTTCTCACCAAGTGATGTGTCTTCCCTCTGTCTTTTCTACAAAGATTTTCAAGGCTTCTGCTCTGACAAGCTTCTTTCCCTGGTGCCCCAACCACATGAATTTACTCATGTTACTAGATTAGCATCAAGGTCCCACCTGCTTACCATCAAAATTGTCAAATATAACCATCTCTTTTACTCTAACAGTTTCTTTTCTCACACTTCCTGTCTGTGGAACTCCCTCTCAAATACTTTCTTCCCTAATAGCTACAATCTCTAAAAGTTTAAATGCAACATAAATAGCCATCTGTTCTTTCCAGAAATCTTTAACTTTTGATTGAAATAGCAAAGGTGTAGCAACCAGGGGTACATTATATCTAAACATAATGAAAGGATACCTAGAAATATAAAAAAAATGTAGATGTCTATAATCAAAAGTTAAAATTCTGCAATCAACTGATAAAACCAGTACTATAGCTAAAGTACTGTATGAATGTGAAAATTGATTTCCTTTTTACTATGATGAATGATTAAATTAAGAACATGACCAACCCTGATTCGTTAAGCTCATCAAAACAATATACTGATTGATAGAACAGCCTGGCAATGAAAGCAGGAGTCTTGAACTATCTCAACAGATTGTGTTTAATCAAAGCTAGGGCATAATTCTAGTATAACTAGAACTACTAGCATTTCATTTGCAACCCACCAGTGGGTCATGACCCTTGATTTGGAAAAGCTGATATAATGAATTTAAGTATTGGTTCAATTTAAGTATTAAGTATTGGTGACATAGCAATTATGGCTTCAATCCCTGAGCAGTGTTAGACTTAGACTTGGTGGAAATGGATAAGAAATTAATTAAAATCAACCTTCTTCACTTTTATAAAAATTCACAATGACATGTGAAATCCTGGTTTTCCCAAATAGAAAAATGATTGACCATGTGCTTAACAAAATAAAACCAGATTTTGCAAGTAGGTGTTAAAATGATTTTTGACCAATGGGAGTGACTTGTAAGACTTGGAAGGACTTGGCAATCCAATATGAAATTCAAAAGGACTATATAAATGACCTCAGCCTCAGTCAAGAGACAGATGGGAGCCAAGAGACCAGAGAAACAACTAACATGTAATAGCAATTTCAAATCAAACCAGAGATAAGGTCAGGTCGCACCTTGTTCTCTTTCTCCTTATCTCTCTCAACAATTACTGTGACAAACATTTTGTACAAACTCTTAATACCTCAACTTTATCATTGAACATGAACTCTACTCATAACTTCTTAATAATATTTTCTAATTAAGTATTGATTTCTACAACTTATGTTAGTCTTTCCTTTTAATAAATTTCTATTTTAACATTCAAAATGTATATTTTATTATTCCACTCTTCTACACAAATCCACGGATTCCAACCTGCCGACAACTAACCTTCTGATGATGAAAAACCTTCTGATGAATATTATTCTGCATAAAACTCACAAGCTGTAGGGAGTTCAGTTATGTCTGACACAAGGCTGAACCAAAGAAACATTAACCAGCTCCCTACGCTACAAGCAATAACTGAACAGTAATAAAAATAAGAACTGGACAGAAAAAAAAAAGATATCCTGAGATATGGGAAGTTCCTTCCTATCCTTTGTAGCTCTGAGCAATTCTTGTCCCCTTGCTATACTGCTCAGTCTCTGTTCTACCATTCATTTGAAAATTTGTTTGGTAGATTCCTCTTCTTCAATGTATTGTGTCACTTCAGGACGTAAGCAATTATGGTTCTCAACAGCTTCCTAATCCTTGTGACCCTTAACAGCATTTCTCCCTTTGTCAAACCTCTTGGAACCCATTCCATCATTTATTCACACAAGCTCATCAAGTAGGTAGCTGCCTTCCTCTGACTTTCAATATACCCTGTGAGGGTCAAGTTTGCCAAGCCCTTTCTCCTTATTATGTGTCTAACCCTCACTTTCTGAGCATGTGTTCTTCGTGTTACCATTTTCCTTAAGACCTCCTTGTTGCTTACTCACTCCATCCATAGAATTCTCAAAATCCTTCTGTAGAACATATTTACTATTTCCAATTTTCTTTTCATCTGTAAAGAGAGATTGTCCAGCATTCACTGCCATTCATAATTGATATCACATAGTAGTTCAGCACTTTTTTCTTTGAAACAAAATTTTTCTGTTTCTTAATACTTTGCTTAGTTTTTTGAATGCATCTTTTGCTAATCCAGTGTGTCTTCAGATTTTGGTGTCATATATTACATCATCTTTTAAAATATTTCCCAGATATTTCAACTTCTGTACTTGTTTGATTTTGACATCCCCAATTTGTAATTCACATCTTTGGCTTTTTCTGTTGTTGACAAGCTTACTTCCAGTTTTCTTTCAGTTAATGGCTAATCCATCCTTCCCGCTTTACTTTATAAAAAGTTAACAACATATAAGAAATCTGCCAAGGCTGACAAAGCAATCTTCACTGTTGATCTTGAAAAGGACCTCCAATCTGTGGTGGACTGAGGTAAGAAATGGCTAGTAAATTTTAATGCTTCCAAAATGAAACTCCTATCCTTTAGCCACCATAGACAATCACTCCTACCAACCTCCCATCAGAATGGATCAGGCAAGTCTCCTTGAAAGCAAAACACTGCACCTCCTCAGCCTAAATCTATAAGCTGACCTCAAGTGGAATGACTACATTGAATCCATAGCTAAATCTGCTGCTAAGAAGGTTGGTTTCCATTGTAGGGCAAGGAAGTTTTTCTCATCTAAATCCATCTTGCACATATATAAATCTACCATCCACCCTACATTAAATACTACTGTCACATCTGGTTGAGGGTCTCTGCTATTCATCTCAGGCTTTTTGACAAAGTCCATTGAAGAATCTACCTAGTAGCTCAACTCCAGTCATTTTCTCACTGATGTAATATGGCTTTCCTCTGTCTCTTCTAAAAATACTTTCACAGATTCTGCTTCAACGAGCTAAGCTCCCTGGTGCCCCCTCTGCATAAATTTAGTCGAGCTACTAGACTAGCGGCTAGGTCCCTACTTTTTCAGTAAAACCAATCAAATATAACCACAACTACTCTAGTAGCTTCTTTGCTCGCACTTTCTGCTTGTGGAATTCCTTTCTGTATACTTGCTTTCCTGACAGCTAAAATCTCCAAGAATTTAAATGCAATATCAATTACCATCTCTTATCTCCTTGACTCACATCCTTTCTCTGACAACTCTTGTATCATGTTCTTCTTCCTTTCCACTCTACTCTCCTACAGCTATCTTTACACTAGTGTTCTCATCTTTCTCTTACTCATTCTCTGACTTCCCTGTAATTTGTTCCTCTTTCTCATCACTCACCTCTTATGTAACCCCCTGCACAGCAGTGGCAGTTTTGCCTTGCTTGGGGTGAAATGATTAGAAAAAAAATGCTTGGGGTTAAATGACTAGAAAATAATATCATATATTATTTACCAATGAAGAATCTACCTAGTAGCTCAACTCCAGTCATTTTCTCATTGATGTAATATGGCTTTCCTCTGTCTCTTCTAAAAATGCTTTCACAGATTCTGCTTCAATGAGCTTAGCTCCCTGGTGCCCCCTCTGCATGAATTTAGTCGAGCTACTAGACTAGCAGCTAGGTCCCATCCTTTTACAGTAAAACCAATCAAATATAGCTCTAACTTCTACTCTATTAGCTTCTTTGTTCACACTTTCCGCCTGTGGAATTCCCTTTCATATTTTTGCTTCCCTGACAGCTACAATCTTCAAGAATTTAAATGCAAGGTCAATTACCATCTCTTATCTCCTTGACTCACATCCTTTCTTTGACAACCCTTGTATCATGTTCTTCTTCCTTTCCACTCTACTCTCCTACAGCCATCTTTAGCTAGTATTCTCATCTTTCTCTTACTCATTCTCTGACTCCCCTGTAATTTGTTCCTCTTTCTCATCACTCACCTCTTATGTAACCCCCTGCACACCAGTGGCAGTTCTGCATTGCTTGGGGTGAAATGATTAGAAAAAAAAATCATTATTTTCCACCCACTTATAATAAATTCTAGTAAGGTTTCCATCTCCCTTAGTAGAGCCTCACTGTAGAGTTTGAACAGGTCTGGAGGGAAGACATCTTACACAACTTTTTGCTTGATAAAAATAAAAACATAACTAACTGAACAATTTTTGTAAAAGATGCAACGTGTGATTGTGTGTGCTTATTTTAATTTTATTTCTTTGACTTGTAAGAGTTATTTCCCTTGAGACAGTAAATGAGTCAAATCAACTTTTTGATTATTTTTTTCTTCATTCTGTTTCTTTTTTTATAGGAAAGAAAAAATTATATTTAAGTTAACTTATTTCATTCAGCTAATTATCGTATTTGTTTTCAGTTTTGCTTTTAATTTTAAAAGTTGGGTGCTTCCATGGCTTTAATATTTCAATAAAACTGTAATGTATTTTGTTGTATTTTTCTTCTTCTTATGGATAGTAATTTTTCTTTCATTTTTATTTTTTCTACTTTTTGTCTCCCTCTCTATCCCTCTCGCTCCCTCTCTCTCCCCCTCCTCTCTCCCTCTCTCTATTTATTCATTCTCATTTTTTTATCTTACTTTCATTTTCATTCTTTTCTTTCTTGCATTTTCTTTCTCTATCCATTCTTTTATCTTATTTTACCATAATAAGAGTAGAGAGGTTCACCTACTGTCCAGTTCACACTCCTCCCCAGTCTTTTAAACAGGACTAGAGATTTATCTATTGTTTCCTGTTTAGGATTGGGTTTCTGATTCCTTCTAAAGTTTACTACAATTGTATATTTCTAACATTTCCACCTAAACTCTAAAATTATATTTACTATTTTTTTCTTCTTTCAATAGGGGTAGATAGGTTTGCCTATTTTCCAGTTCACACTTCTTCCTGGTCTTTTGAACAGGAGTAAAGTTTTATCCCTTATTTCCTGTTTTAGGATTGGGTTTCCAGTTCCATCTAAAGTTTTCTCATTCTCTTTCACTCCCTGTAGTCTCTTGTATCTTTGGGGCATAATCGCCTTTCTTGGTGGAAACCGATTAAAAATAATATATCCTTTTCTGTATTTGTCTATATTTCTGAGATGAGGTAGTATTTACATTATTTAAATTATTTGGACTATTGTCCTTATCTTTGTTGCCATCTGTACGATGTTTCAACAGTTGTACACTTCAGTTTTCTTCAGGTGCTAGGAATTTCAAACCGAACCATTTATTACAATCACTGGGGTAGATCATTTTCATTCCTTGTGCAAAGCCTCTTTTGGTAGTCATGAGTTATCTCCTAAACTTCATTGCACCTTAAGAAAGATGGAGTGTACAATGGCTGAGGTGTTGTACAAATGGCAAAAAAGATGAGAATAGTCCAAATAATGTAAATAGTGTATTTCCTTTTCTTTTTTACTGCTCCAATTTTTCTTTCAATATTTTGATTTTACATTTTTTTATTCAACTTTTTTCTTTTAAATTTTGTTTCTTTTTTCTTTTTCTTATTTTTTTTTACCTTTTTCATTCTCAACATTATCTTTCATTCTTTACCTGAACTCTCTTTCATTTACCTTCAATCTACTGTTTATCCATTTGAGAGATAGCGATAAGCAAATTACTAAATAATCCCTAATTCCCATTAGTAGACTATGTAGTAGTCTGGAACCAAAATTAATATATATCTGTAAAAGTGATGAGGGTGAACCTTGTGTAAATATTTGTTTGTTTGATAGATTCAACTTAGCATCTGCATTTTGTGGTCTAGCTCAACAGGAGTTGTACTCAGATGTAGATCAAAATTTTAGAATGCTAACGACACCCTGAAATTTTTCAGAAAGCCAAAATTAGGGGTAGAAAAATATATATCACCCCACAAAGTGAGGAATCAGTTTATGTATTGATTATAATATAGAATCGATTACCCACTTTATATTATCTATATCTATATATGTTGCCCCTCCCCATCCCACCCTAATCCAATAGAGACTTTCTACGTTGTTATCTATATCTATAAAAGTGATGAGGGTGGACGTTGTGTAAATATTTTTTATGTAAATTCATCATGTTTTTTATTCTTATTATTCCTTAAACTACCCAAGTGAAACCGGGCTAAACTGCTATCTATATCTATATCTATAAAAGTGATGTAAAAGTTAAATAATAAAAATACTTTAAAATAAAGATAAGAATGGTAATCTATCTAAACTTATTTATAAATGGAACTGTGTGTGTGTGTGTGTGTGTGTGTGTGTGTCCGTTACTTATGGACTCCGAAATGGCTGAACTGATTTTCTTGAAAATTTACACACTTGTACTATACGTGTCTGCAAGTGTTCTTAGGTAGGTTTTGTTTCAAGGTACCCCCGATAAATATCGAAAATTGATAATCGAAAAAATTGGGTTATAGAAGGAGTGGTCTGATTTTAATCAAATTTGATACACTTATAGACAAAGACATAAGAAACGATATTCAGAAGTTTCAAGGTTGCAGTTCTTACAATAGTACAGAAAATTGATAATATATATATATATAAAAGGCAAGATGTTTGTGTGTGTATCTTTTTATCTGCCTGTATGTCTGTATTTTTTTCAGCCCTTTTATTTTAGTTTTTGCTTCGGGTTTGGCTCTAAGTCAATATAATTGTAGTTCTTAGTCTCAGCCATGATACCATTTACTCAGAAAACTTATTTAGCCTTGAAAATTCAGTTTACGACGAAAAGAACTTATTTGATATCGATACCAGGAAATCAAAATTTGACTTACATCCATTAATTTTTCTTTCAGTCTACGGTTTTGCTTTAACTGGAAACAACTATTGCATTTTAGTCTTTTGTGCCAACATAACAAAGAGTCTGAGCTTCAGGACCATGGATTAGTTTTAAAGCTTTTATTACACCCAAGCAACGCCGGGCTATACTGCTAGTTAACAATAAAGAAGAAAATGTTAGATTATAAAAAAAAATTGTCAAAGAAATATAGAATATTCCCATAAACAAGCATTTTACCATTAAATAAAACAAAAATTAAAACTTTTCTCTTCGTTTTTCAAATGTGGATGGAGGCAAATGTCCTAGATAGTTCTCTGATAAAACATGTTGCCACCAATAAATAAGCAAATATTTTTTTTATTTTTGTATACATCAGTCAGTTAAGTGCCATACGTGATACACGCTTGGGCCATCATGTCTCAAAAGAGACATGACTGACTGGGCAGAACATTATCCCACAGTAGGTTGCCATTGCTTTCTGCGGTAGACTGGTTGCCGACCAAGGCTATAGAACCCAATTTGTCCTGTTATTTAACCCATAACTGGAGGGAAGAGATGGATTAATACCTTTCCCAAGGGTAGTTGCGCGTAAGTGAATGCAAGGAATATGACTGAAATTCGAACTCAGCTCCCCCGATTTCTCTTTTTGAGCCGATATCCCCTGCACCACACCACACATCCTTTGTATACATAGTTGTTCTTTAAAATATACTATCATTTCTTTGAAATGTATCAGTCAGTCATTTAAGTGTCACACATGATACAAGTTTGGACAATCATGTCTCAAAAGAAACATGACTAACTGGGCAGAAGATTTTCCTGCAGTAAGTTGCCATTACTTTTTATGGTAGACTAGTGGTTAACCAAAGCTATAGAACCTAACCTGTCCTGTTATTTAACCTATAGCTGGAGGGAGAAGTGACGAATAAGGGTATTTGCGCATAAGTGAATGTAACAAATTCAACTGGAATTTGAACTTGGCTTTCTGATTTCTTGTTCCAAGCTGATTTCACCTGCACAACGATGCACTGAAAGGTATACTAAATCATTTTATCATTTTTGTCTATGTTTATTTAATTGTATCTCATATGTGATTTTGTTTATGATATTATAATCCTGTTGTGGACAGATGATGTTTTTTTACCCCCACAAAAAAAAAAAAAAATACATATATAAAATAATTACATTCAGGTAAGGAGAACACTCCACAACAAAATCATTCTCTTTTTTTTTTTTTACTTTATCCTACATTTTTTTTCTCTTTCCTTTTTCTTGTCCCCCTCTTTTTTTTTTAATTAGATTTTTCCTTTCCTTTTCTGTTTTCATCCTTCAGAATAAACCAGGTAAAATTTTAAATAAAAAAATTAAAAACATAGCTTCTCAACTTCATTCTGTTTTTGATTAAAAAAAAATAAAATTTTTCTTTTCCAAACAAACCTTTTCTTTCTTTCTCTTTCTTCATTTGCTTTCTTTTTTTTTATATACCTTTTAATTCAGCTATTTTTTCTGTCTTTTACCTTCAATACATTGTCTCTCTTCTTTTCTTTATATTCTTTCCTTTTTTATCACCTAATTTATTTTTATGAAAAATTCTTCGTTAATACTGTACAGTTTCTTGTTTTCCTTCTTCTTTTCGATCTAAGCTTTTCCAC
>JBBBDQ010001713.1:0-15000 GCA_037127315.1 Ascarosepion bandense | reverse complement strand
AGTGAAAAGGAAGAAAAAGCAATAAAGGAAAATTGTACTTATCAATGTTAATTTTAGGAGTAAGTTGAAGTGTCTTATTGTTGTTGTTGTCTCCTTCTTTTTGTTGACAGCAAGTGGGTAAAGACAAGAAGAAAAGATAAAGAAAAATTAGCATGCGAGAAGGAAAGGGAGTGCATATGTGTGTTGCTAGGACAGTTGTGTCAGTCAGCAATTTAGAATTTCACTTTCTACATCATGGCTGGTTGGATATTCTCTGCCTCCTTTGTCCCTGTCTGTTTGATTCAGCTTTCTTTCTCTTTTTATCAAATAACATTTTGACACTAGCTTGTTACTTTCTGTCAGTTCTGTAAATTACTCCCCTTTAATTGGTTAGAAAATAATTCACACTGGCTTGTGAAATTTGCTTTGGTCTTTTCTCCTTCAGTACAAAGCCAGTCCTTTTTCTTATTAGTCAAAGTTAGATTTAACACTGGCTCGTAAATTTGTAAACAGTGAAGAAAAGAGAGTTATTTTTATTTTGTATCGACCACAGTAGCACTTGTTAGGGTTCCATCTATGGGTAAATAGTGAAACCTCAAACAAAAACAAAACATTATGAAAACATAAAAAGACATTTTTATAGTAAAATTACCAACAATACATTTTTATATTGTAAAATGACCAAAATAACTATTTATAGTAAAATGACCAGCAATACAATTTCATAGAATAACCAACAATACATTTTATAGCAAAAAGACCAACAATACATTTCATTTGTAGTTGAAGGCAGACAATTGCATTTAAAATATATTTAGTCGAATCCATAAAATTGTGTTCAAAATATTTAGATTTCAGCATTAAATAACCCATAGAGGTTGATATGCCACTAAACAAAATTTACCAGCCAAATGACCAATATGAAAGAGCTCTCTCATGACATTAATCCATATAATATCCTACAATTTCTTAAAAAATAAAGCTGTCTTCCAAAATATAGCTTCAACAAAACTACAACTTAAAACATATATCTCATTGCCTCTAGTAATTACATCCACACGAACATGTATATGTACAAAAGCTGAGTATCATCTACCATGTACTCAGTTGTGAAAGCAAAATAACCTATTATATTTTTGTTACTTCAAAGCTCTCTAATAAATTAAATTTTGGCTTTAAATGACCCATAATATGTCATTAAACAAACAAATCAATCAAATCTAACTTGTTCTTTCAAAAGAAAAATAATCAAATAAATTAATTGTAGATAGCTGAATTCTGGAAAATTCCAGATAACCTTGCTGGTATGCCAGTGCCCATGATTCTCATTTAATCTAATTTGTTTTTAATGTCTTTTTTCTTTACCTTTTTAAAAACGTGTTTTGTCAAATATACACCTGAAAGGATGTAGAAAATAATTTTTTTTCCTTACTTACTTCAAAAGTAAAATGTTCTTTATGATCGTCCATGGAAACACTATTTAGAAATCTTCACTATTCATTTGTCTCTGTGCATGTGTGTGTGTGTGTCTGTCTGTCTGTCTGTTTTGCAGGGTTTGGGTGGGTATTTTAGCTTTTTTTTTATTATTTTTTTACTAATGACTACAATGTGGTGAAAAATAAAAGTCGGCTTCTTTGATGGATTCCCAGGTCCCCACAAATCCCTTATAACCAGACATTTTTCTTTCTTTCTTTCTTCTTTTTAGTTTTTATCATTTCTGATATTGTCTCCACGTACTTGAAAAACATAATCATTAACCCTTTAGCCAGTCTTCTTCTCCTTATGTGCTGCATCTCTTCAGGATACAGACGATCATAGCTCTCCACATCTTCCTGTCTTTTGTTGCTCTTAATATATATTTTGTCCTGTTATTTCTCACAAACCTTTCTCTGCCATCCATTTGCTCAAGCCCATCAAGTATGTAATGTGCTGTTTTCATCTGTCTCTTTCCTTCTATCTGCCCTGTGAGTATCAGATTCTCCAAGCCCTCCTTTCTCATTACGTGTCCCAGAAACTTCAGTTGTCTCTTCCTGATGGTAAGTATAAGATTTTTTTCATTTTCATTCTCTTAGAAAAACCTCATCATTGCTCACATGTTCAGTCCATGGTTCCTCAGCATAATTCTTTAGAACCACACTTCTGCTGCTTCAAATCTTTCCTTCATCTTTGAGTAAATTGTCCAACATTCGAATTCCAGTTGAATTCATTGCATTCATTTACGCGCAAATACCCTTGGGAAAGGTATTAATCTGTCTCTTCTCCTCCAGAGAAGAATAACAGGTTAAATAACAGGACAGATTGGATTCTATAGCCTTGACTGGCAACCAGTCTACCACAGAAAGCAATGGCAACCTACTGCGGGATAATCTTCTGCCCAGTCAGTCATGTCTCATTCGAGACATGATCGCCCAAGTGTGTTTCACGTATGGCACTTAACTGACTGATTTTAGTCTGGCACAGGCCTACTATTACTGAGTGTTAAGGATTAAACTCATTTGTCTACTTGACTAGTGCTTCTCAAACTATCTGATGTGGTGTACTGGCAGTATTTTTTTCAATGTGTGTTGAACAGGCAAACAAAGCTTTCTAATCCTGCTAGTGGAGTTTGGTGGGGGGGGGGGGTGATCACAGAACCCTTATTTTTTTATAGATATTTTTCTCAGGGTCATTTTGAGATTTCTTCTTCTATGTGCCCTGTCCTTTCAGGACATAGGCAATCAAGGCTTTCCATGTCTTCCTATCCCTGGTGGCTCTTAGTACGTTTACTCCTGTTACACCATGCAACCCCGTTCTGTCATCCACCTGCTCAGGCCCTTCAAATATGTTCTTCACTGCCTTCCTCTGTCTCTTTTTCCTTCTATTTGGCCTGTCAATATCAAGTTCTCCAAGCCCTCTTCCTCATTGCATGTCCCAGGAACTTCAGTTGTCTCTTCCTGATGCTCACTATTAATTTTCTTTTCATTGCCATTCTTTCCAACACCTCATCATTGCTCACATGCTGGGGCCATGATATCCGCAGCATCCTTCTGTGGAACTACATTTCTGCTGCTACAAGTTTTGCTGTCATCTTCAATGATATTGTCCAACATTCACTGCTGTATTGAAGAACTGACATCACATAGCAATCTAGCACTCTGTTTCTAGTGAAATTTTCCTGTGTCTTAGTACTTTACTCAGCTTCTGGGACAGGTCCTTCGCCATTTTGAGACTATTTGTTCCAAACATGAAGACATAATGTCATATTTATTCTAAGGCTAGTTATCATTGATGCAGCAATTCTTTCCAGTGTGCCAGAGGCTGGTACCATATTTGTGCCATGTAATCAAAGAGCTAAGTTTGAATTCTAGTTGCAAGCAAGGCAGGACTGCCACTGTTGTGCAGGGGGTTACAGAGAGAGAAAAAGCAGGGTACAGGGGATATTGAAGAAAGGATGGGAGTTGAATGGGATGTAGAGAGGTGGATGGGATTTAAGAAGATATAAGATGGGAATTGTCATTGCATTTAAACTTTTGGAGATTGTAGCTATCAGGGAAGCAAGTATACAGAAGGGAGTTCCACAGACAGGAAGTGCTAGAAAAGAAACTGATAGAGTAGAAGTGGTGTGTGTGTGTGTGTTTTCACGCACATGTGCCCATCTGCATGGATGTGTGTGCATTTATAATCTCAAGATTATTTATCCTTTCTATTGCTTTTTTTCTCCACTTTACACTCCCTCTTTAACATTTTCTCTCTCTTTTTTTTCTTTTTCCTCTTTTCTTTCAATTGTTGCCATTTGGTTTCCCGTTTTTTTCTAGACAAGCTGTCATTTTTAATTTTTGAGTGTTGTAGTCTTTTCTTGAGCTAGGAAAATTGTGGTATGTATACATGCATATATATTGATACTAAATATAGTATTATTAAAACAAATCATTTAAACTAGTTCTAAATTTAAAAGTTATATCTTAACAAAATGCTAATCTGTTCAGAATTTGAAATTTGAAATTTATGATGAGCAATTCTTTTGAAATGTAAAAATATGAGATTTCACAATAATTTCAATAGATTTACTGGATATCTGGACCTGACAAACAATTTGCTGAACTCTGTAGTTGGGCAATGAAATAAGCCCATTGAACTTTTACTGATATAGTGCATCAAGGCAGCAAGTAATTTTCTAAACATTTGCTGTTAAATATACGAGACAATGAATGTCTATCATGAGCCGTTCTAAACATCGTATTTTGGCTTTAATTTCAGCTGAAAATAAAGACAAAAATTCTCCAGCATTTGGATAATTATTTATTGATTTTCTTCTAAGCTTTCGGCTCACATGAGCCATCTTCAGAGAGGTTGTTTAGACTGAAATATTATAACATCCACCATCATCGACGATTTTATTTTGTGTTGACATAAAACTCCGCTTGGCAACAGCAATAGTTACCAAAAATAATAAATGCAGTTCTCAAATTTGTGATGCGGTTTTATGACATCACATCGCATGATAGCGCAAAATGACAACAAAACCATGTAGTCAAATGCAATATGTTATGATATATAGTGTTAAATTATAATGATGCTTAGTGCCAAAATTGCATTTTGGTGCAGTGGATATCCGCTTGGAATAAGAAACTCAAGATCCAAGTTCAAATTCCGGTTGAATTTATTGCAGTCACTTATGCACAAATACCCTTGTGAAAGATATTAATTCATCATTTCTCTCTTCAGCTATGGTTTAAATAGTAGAAGAGAATGGTTTTTATGGCCTTGGTTGGCAACCAGTCTACTGCAGAAAGAAATGGTAACCTACTGCAAGAGAAAATCTTCTGCCTAATCAGTCATGGATAAAAGAGACATGATCTCTCAGGTGTGTATTATATATGGGACTTAACTGATTGAATAACTGGTAGAAAGGCATTTTTGGCAAGCAGGTTTTTTGTCATAAAGTGCTTGATATCAAAATAGAGATAGAGCATGAATAGAATTAATGTGAAGAAGTTTGTCATTCAGCTGAGTAGAATTATTTCAGTCATGCCAACTTTTAAGTTTCATAAAGGCATTATTGTGATGTTTTCACTCTTCAGGGTTTTTGTTTTTCAAATCTAAACACATTTAATAGCTCACTTAACAGCACAGATTTATATTTTGATAAGGTTTGATGGCGACACTCTCAAGGATTTTCCTTCTAAGTAAGTTACTTTCTCTTTTCATAAGTGTGACATTTTTTAGATCAAAGTTATGATTGAATTTCTATGCATAACTAATGAACAGTGAAGACAATCACAATAATGCCTAGTTGAAACTTTGAAGTTGGCATGACTGAAATAATCCTGCTTAGCTAAGTGACAAAGCTTTCCACATTAATTTTATATATATATATATATATATAAAATTATATATATATATATATATAAAATATATATATATATATATAAAATTATATATATATATATATATATATATAATCTAAACTTATTTATAAATGGAACTTTGTCTGTGTGTGTGTATCCGTTACCTATAGACTTCGAAATGGCTGAACTGATTTTCTTGAAAATTTACACAGTTGTACTATAAGCGTCTGCGAGTGTTCTTAGCTAAGTTTTGTGTCAAGGTACCCCTGATAAATATTGAAAATCGATAATCGAAAAAATCTGGTTAGAGAAGGAGTGGTCCAATTTTAATCAAATTTGATACACTCATAGACAAAGACATAAGAAACTATATTCAGGAGTTTCAAGGTTTCAGTTCTTACAATAGAGCAGAAAATTTGATACTGATACCAAGAAATCAAAATTTGATTACATCCATTCATTTTTCTTTCAGTCTACAGTTCCGCTTTAACTAGAAACAACCATTTCTTTTTAGTCTTTCATACCAACGTCCAAAGAGTCTGAGCTCCAGGACCATGGATTAATTTTAAAGTTTTTATTACACCCGAGCAACGACGGGCTATACTGCTAGTATATATATATATACAGGGTGTACCAGAAGTTGTGCCCCAATATACTAATTTTTATTTTTTCTATGTTTCAGATTTGATCTGATATTGGTGAAAAACTAACAGTACAAGAAAGAGCTAAATTGGTTTTTATGTCTGGAAGAGAAGGAGCAACATACCGCTCTGTAGCTCAAGAATTTAACTGCAATCATCCTGAGCAAGAAAAACCATTGAGCCATACCACTGTTTGTCATTTGATGAAACACTTCCAAGAAACTGGATCAGTTGCTGACCGTTAGAGATGTGGTTGACGAAAGAGTGCAACTGATGAAGAAATATCCACCATGGTTCTGGCGAATGTTGCTAGAAGTCCCATGAAATCAGTAAGGGAAATAAGCCAGGAGCTAATGATTGGGCAAATTTTTTTTTTTTTTTTTAATCATATCACCCCGAGCAAGGTGGTAACACCACTGATGTGCAGAGGGCTACGTAAGAGTGAAAAGATTAGAAGAGAGAAAGCCGGAAACCACATCCTAAACAGGGAACAAGGGATGAGCCTCTACACCTGTTCAATCCTCAGTACATCATATTCTTAAAACACAGAAAGAGAATTGATGCATGTGTTAATGCAGAGGGTGAACAATTTGAGCATCTATTATGGTTATGATCAATAAAATTGATATTCATATGAATTTTTATAAAAATCTGTATGGTGCGTGACTTCTGGAACACCTTGTATATAGGGCACATGGTCAAGTAATTAGAATGTTTACTTTCTGACCATGAATCTTGGGTTCAAATTTCATCATGATTGATTTGTCAGGAAGGTGACTTCATGATGTTATCAGTCCTTAGAAAGTGATCCCAGCATGCATCACCTTTGGAAGGTGCCTGAAAACCATACCACGGGTTGACCCAAGCCTGTGTGAGTGAAATTGGCAGGCGACTTCCTTTGAGTAGCCTCCAGTGTTTGTGCTAGCTCAAAGTCTCATGTCATTATGACCATGGGCTTGAGTGCCCTAGTCTTATTCAGATTGTTGTTCAGGCCAAATAACGTGGTCTCATCCAGAAACTGTAACTAAGGTCTACTCAGTATAGTTGCAGTATAAACCTCAGGAGAACTCTGTGAGTGTTTAATAAACACAAGTGTGCCTGAGCAAACGTCTGCAATAGAGATTATATAACTGTCCTTGTAGACAGGCATCCTTGAATACAAGTGGCCATTATTATTATTATTATTATTATTATTATTATATAACAAATGGAAAATGTTTCATTGAAACTAGATTTGATTACCCATTTTGTCTTTCTAGGCTTCATCAGATCCAAAAATGAAAAAAATATTAACACCTTTTTTTAAAAGTCACTCATTTCCTTTCTTCTTTAATCATGAGAAATGTCAGCTCAGGTAAAAGAACTATGATTCATTATTTTGACGTACATACAAAAACACACATTTCTTTTTTTTTTATTTTGGATCTGATGAAGCCTAGAAAGGCAAAATGAGTAATCAGATCTAGTTTTGATGATATGTTTTCCATTTGTCAAATTTCTCAAAAGATTTGTTGGGATTCTGTATCCTATTTCAACCCCACCCCCACACATACACATAATTAATAGAGATAAAATTTATCACTTAGCTGATAGATGTCATATTCAGCATCTCAACTCTGGAGTTTTGTAGATCAACCGTTTTGTAATCATTCTATCAACTCATCAGAAGATTTCATCAATTGACTGCAGATTTTCTTATTTTTCTTATTTTTATTTTTATTAGTGATAGATTGATTTTTTCTCTTTGTGTGTGTGTAGGTTTATGCACACATCTAAATCTAAACTTATTTATAAATGAAACTTTGTCTGTGTGTGTGTCTGTGTGTGTGTCTGTGTGTGTGTCCGTTACCTATAGACTCTGAAACAGCTGAACCGATTTTCTTGAAAATTTACACAGTTGTACTATAAGTGTCTGCGAGTGTTCTTAGCTAAGTTTTGTGTCGAGGTACCCCTGATAAATATTGAAAATCAATAATCAAAAATATCGAGTTATAGAAGGAGTGGTCCAATTTTAATCAAATTTGATACACTCATAGACAAAGATATAAGAAACTATATTCAGAAGTTTCAAGGTTGCAGTTCTTACAATAGTGCAGAAAATCGATAATATATATATATAAAAGGTAAGATGTTTGTCTGTGTGTGTGTCTGTTAATCTGTCTGTATGTCCTTTATACAAATCCACAATTTTTATCCGATTCTTACCAAACTTCACACAAATATTCTTTAAGCTGAGTCTGAACTACAGGACAATGGATTAGTTTTAAAGCTTTCATTACACCTGAGCAATGCTGGGCTATACTGCTAGTATATATATGTAAATTAAAATAAATATTCAAAATTCAAAAATGTTGAATGAACATTTCAACATGAAATCCCTAAGAGAGATTTCACGTATCCTCAGCAACAGTCCATATTCCAAAATGAGAATAAAAATAAGATTAAAAAGAGAAATAAAAAAATAGAAAAATAAATAAAAAATAAAAATGACCGTTAAGATTTGAGAAATTTACATCACAAAAATTTTTTTTTGTAAATCAGTCTATTGAGCTCTCCTCCTGTTTCATTTTGGATTAAAGTATTTTAATATATATATATATATATATATATATATATATATATATATATATATATATATATATGTAAACTTACCGCTATGCTCGTTTATGCAAGTAGAGCAAACAAAGTAAATAGCTAACCCAAAGAGCCAACGAACCTACCAAGGTTTCACCTAACCAGATCTTCAGGGAGCCGACCTTCCCTGAAGATCCGGTTAGGTAGTAGGCTTAATGGCTCTTAATCCGGTTCCTTAGTAGGCTTAATGGCTCTTTAGGTTAGCTATTTACTATATATATATATATTGTATTAGTTATTACAATGGTTTATAAAAAGCATAGTATCACTACACAAAAATTTTTATGTTTCGGAGCATCTGTTGATAAGTAGAAATGAAAAATAAATGGTGAAAAGGATTTGTTCTTAGTAATGTGATATGTAAGTGGTGTGTGGGATGGGAATTTAGTATGTTTAAGCCAGTCAGTTTGTAACCATAGAGATACAGCCTTGGGTTAGGAGAGGTGGGGCGGGGTAGCAGTAGTTTTGGACAGGTCACTTTTTAGTTTTGTCTAGGTAATTCTTATATTGGGATGTAAGGTTTTTTAAGAAAGGGTAGGCACTTTTTATTTTACTACTCTCTAGGAGTGGATAGAACAGAGTAACTTTTTAGTGTTGTGTGGGTTTATTTTATTTTATTCTATTTTATTTTTCATTTCTACTACCAGATGATGAGCACGGATGCTCCGAAACATAAAAATTTTTGTGTAGTGATACTACACTTTTATAAACCATTGTAATAACTAATACAATATAAAGCTACTTTGTATTGAGCACTATTTATAAAAGTAAATGCCTGAACAGTGGGTTAAAATTAATGTGTTCTATAACTTTCTTACAATATATATATATATATATATATATATATATATATATATATAGTACTATTAGCCATTTTTATATAAGGAAACATTTAGCCTTCATTAACAGAGCAGCTTGTGCTGTTTTCAGTTGAAATTTATAAAATCTTTGTCTTAAAACCACTTTTCACGAAAATGTTTTCTCAAGTTTAGTAGCTTTTATTGCGATTTCCAGTATTGATGGTGGTTTCCTTCAAAACATTTTATTTGATGTTGAGTGCAGCATCATCATCTTGATTACGTCATCATTTTCTCTTCAAGTTACATCTGCTATCCATTTTAGTTGTTGCTGCTGTTGGTAGTCCTTAAGTGATGCAGTTTCTGTTATTTTGGTGCATTTCTTTGTTTGTGGACATGTAGCACTAGTTCACAATATTTTAAGAAAAATGATTTTTGCCAAGGCCCTCAGGTTTCTCTGACTCAAACCTTTATAGACAGATAGATAAATACTCATATATGAATATGTATCAGTAACTGGACATATCTCTAATCTCTAACCAGTCTTTAAAACACATACACACACACATACGATATATATATATATATATATATATATATATATATAAATTAGAGAAAATTTTCAAAATTCAAAGGTGTCAGATGTACATTTCGACATAGGATCTCTAATAGAGATTCTAGCCACATCAGCCAGCGACATTGTTTTTTCCAAATGGCAAGGCCCTGGGGTAGAGTGTGGAGGGGTTTTAGGTTAACAACGGTCACAAAGTAGAAAAAGACAGAGCTGGTAGTCGCAGGGTTACAGGGTGTTGAAACAGTATATTTAGGAAGGGGAGGAATAGGAGTTCATATTTTATAAAGATAGACAACTAAATGAGTTAAATTACTTTTTTAAGGTTAAGATTTTGGGCTGTTTGAAGAGGTGTATTTAGGCGAGAAGGAATGGGTTTCAATATAAGATTTTAAAAAAATTTTTTATTTAAGTTTATTTGATTAAACCTTTTAGGTATAAGCGAGCTAAATGCCAATTACAGGAAGTTATCAGTTTAAAAATTATTAGAGAAAAAATATTAGAGACAAAAATATTAGAGAAAAAAAAATATATATATATATACATATATGTGTTAACCAAGGAAAAAGGGATTCTTAATACATTGAGCCCTCTGCCTGTTAATGTTAAAATTTTTAATATTGATTAGGATCAGGTTCTTGGAATTTACCTTCCTACTCTTCCACTTCAGATTAAAGAAAAACAAAATATATATATATATATATATATATATATATATATATATATATATTCATCTGCAGATACATCTGTTTAACTGTATCACAGCTCATCAGTACTGCTAGACAGCTGATTGCCTTTTTACCCAGGATTGAAACCCTACTGAACTGACATCAGTCGGCAATTCTCTACCTCTGAGCTATGGCTGCTCAGTAGAAGGAGGCAGACTTTTTAGCGTGTATATTATCATTATACACTCCCAATAGTTGAGAGTTTTCTAATTCATTGCTGAATGAATGATGTATAGATGCCAGAGTAGATACTGTTTTTCAAAGTCTGCCATTATTCCAGAGTGCTCAGAGTATGGGAGCATAAATATATTTTAATAAATATACATTTTAAACATACATTATAAATATACATTTTAATAAATATACATTTTTCCTTGCCAGTAACATGAATTAATCTCTCAATGTACAACATAATATCAAGCACTATTTTCTTTACTCATTACATTATGTGATATTATATATTTGTTTGTTTGTGTGTGTGTGTACACAGACTTCTTTACTTATTATGTATACAGAATTTATTTAAAGTTGTATTCTATTAGTTCACTATCTTTATTTGGTTTCTGTCATATCAAAATTGAGATTTTCAAATTTTCTTTTTCAATTATCCACTCCTGAAGAATTTGTAATTTTAGATAAACAATCGAAACAGAAAAAAAAGAATTAAAAAGGTAGCAAGTGTCAAAGAAAACAAAGAAAATAAAAATCATTACATAACATTTAATGTTCACCCACCCCCACTCAACAAACAAATAATCTGCTCCTTCCTTGCAATGTTTATTTATTTATTTTTCCTTCTCCAGTTTTTAACATTTCTTATTTTATGAACTTTTTGATTTACTTCTTCCATTAATACTCATTCAAGCATCCTCTTCCCATACAGCCTCATCTCCTGTTCACTGATTATTCTGACTCCCAAGCAGCAGATCCATAAATGACATGAGATAATCCTGCAGACCTAAACAACGTAATCGCTTCCTTGGGATTACCTGACATCATGTCACAATTTTAGGAAGATAAGCCATTGATATATAAAAACTATACATTTGTTTGGTTTGCTTCTAGCTCTAAACACACACACACACACACACACATGTATACATACATCAGAAAAGGAATAGACAAATATATATACTATAGGCCAAAAGTTTGTGTCCACGCTCTGGATTTCAAAGAATTGCCTAAAATCTGAAGGTTTCATGCCTTTTTCAAAACAAGCTCATTTGAGGGCACAGATTTATATCTTGATAAGATTCAACAGCGACACTCTAGAGAATTTTCTATCTAAGTTACTTTCTCTTTTAATAAGTGTAGCATTCTTTAGCTCAAAGTTGTAGTTGAATTTATTTCTATGCATTTTGATAATGCATAGAATAATTAATAGAAATTAATGCATATTAATGCATTTGATAAGTTGTGCATAAGATCCCTTTTATGTTCAGAGATACTTTTTTCTAAATTTCTGAAAGTTTCCTCAGTGTAATGTAAGGAGCAGTTCTGGCAACTTATTTTATATATACTTGCTTCAGAATTGTCATAGGTATTTTGGTTCTAATCATATTCATAATAGTTTTGGATAGGGTAATTGATGTTGTTTAGATTAGATAAAATGTTTTGGTTAGTGAATAGTGAGTTAGTAGGAAGTATCATTTCTTGTTATTGTTGTTAATAATGTTGTTATCTTTTTTGCAATTGTATATTTTGTATTTCTTTCTTTTAGCATTGTGGTAAAAATAATAAGGATATTGGAGGATTTTGAAAGTATTTTCTATGTCTATTTCTTCTTTGGGTAAATATTAGAGGCTGCGCATTCTTAGTGCTCTTAAATAGAATCTTATAATTATTCCAAATTTGATCTTGTTACAAAGGTGGAAATAAAAATTGATAAGGTCTTTCTTAGCAGATTTTCTGTAAACTTATACTAAAATTGTAAAGCCATGATTATACACAGGATAGATAGATAGTGGAGTGGTATCCTGTTGCCATCTCCACGGTAATTTATTGAGAAACTACCACTAGTTAGCTGGCCCTTGACTCTTTTAGAGTTCCTCTGCCCTTTGTAGGTTTAATTTTTTTTCTCCTACCGGGTTGCTAACATCCTGTAAAAAAAAAGTTGGGTAGAAGAAAGAATATAAACATTAAGTATATACTTAGTGTAAGTTCAAATAACTAGGAAAATATGTCAATTCTCCAGATTAGCATTTTGTTTCCAGTAGACAGAAAGTTGGAAATAGAATGCTCGGTAATATTTGCATTTAAAAAAATAAATAAAAATATATTTTTGCATTTTAAATTAAACATTAATCTAAAGAAATAGAAAATAATAATAACCTGAAATCAAAACATTCAATAAAATAAAAATAAAGTGAAAAAGGTACATGAATGAAACAAAATTTTCTTTTTTTTAAAGTTAGTCCTAACAAAAAGATAATGTCTACAAGACTAAAAGGAAACCATTTCGTTTCCAGTAAATGGAAAGTTGGAAAATTATCTTTGACTTGCTGTAATTTCTAAATCCTGTATATAATCATGGCTTTACAATACAAAAATATGAAACCTAATAGTGTGAAAGGGGTTGCTTTCAAAAGAAGCAACTCCTCACCCAGTAAGGACTGACATGGGCTACAGGTGTCACCTGACCGTCATCCAAAAACTGTTAGCACCAATGCCGTAAAGGGGACGCTTTTTCCCCAAAGTGTGTCCCTTGCGCGGGAAGGAAAGACATGAGCAACAGGTGTCTCTGGACTGTTCCCCTGCAACTGTGCACAACAAAGAAAGGATTACCTTGGGGACATGGAACGTCAGGACACTCAACAACTGTGGACAACTAGAGAATGTCAAGCAGGAGATAAACAGACTGAACATCAATATTCTAGGAATATGCAAAACCAGATGGCCAAACAATGGAGACTTCAGCAACAACAACCATAGGATAATATACACAGCAGGAAAAAATAACGAAAAAGGAGTCAGCTTAATACTGGACAAAGAAATGAAGAAATGCATTCTAGGATATTGCCAGTTCTCTGAAACAGTTGTCCTGGTCAAACTGTAAGGGAGACCGTTCAACATAGCAATTGTAGTTGCCTATGCACCAACAACACAAAGCACTGAGGAAGAAATAGAATCCTTTTACTCCACTCTAGATAATGCCAAGGCTCAATGTAAAAGCCAAGAAACTAGAATCATCATGAGAGATTTGAATGCCAAAGTAGGCAAGGAGAGGAAAGGTATGACAACTGGCAACTTTGGATTAGTAATCTGCAATGAACAAGGAGAAAAATGGGTTCAATGGTGCACAGCAAATGACCAGGTAATAACTAACACCTGGTTTCAAGAACACCCACAACATCTATGGACACGGAAAAGCCCAGGAGGCGACACAAAAAACCAGATAGACTCCATAACCATAAACAGAAGATTCAGAAATGCAGTGGTTCAAAGCAAAGCCTATCCAGGTGCCAACTGTGGAAGCAACCATGTCCAGGTCATCTGCAAACTAAAGGTGAAACTCCGGAGATTGAAGACACCTAGTGCAGCACCAAAACTGAAATACAACATGCTCGTGAATGACCTCAACCTAAAGAAAGAATACACTAACAGTGTGAAAAGCCAATATGAAGAAAAAGTTGGAAAAGGACAATCGAAATGGGACTCACTCAAGGAAGCGATAGTGACATCAGCAAACAACATTGCCCCAAAGAAAATCAGGCACAGAAGAAAAAGCAAGTGGATGACTGAAGAGATTCTCGACATGATGCAAAGAAGGCAGAAAATTATATCAAGACATGGAATGGAGTACAAGGAACTACACAAGGAAAAAGGAAAAAATGCAGACAGGCTAAAGAGGAATGGCTCGATGACAAATGTGCAGAAGTAGAAAGACTGAGTAGAAATAATAAAGCAGACATGCATAAAGAAATAAAAGAACTGACAGGAAAATAAACCTGCTCTTCAACAGGATGCATAAAATCCAAGGATGGAACAATCATATTGGAGAAAGAGGAAATACAGCAACGATGGGAAGAATATATAAAAGATCTTTTCCATGACAAGAGAGAGAGCAACCGGTAATACACAAAGATGTGGACGGATCGGAAATATTAAAGTCTGAAGTGGAATCTCCAATAGCAAAACTGAACAGAAACAAAGCAGCTGGATCAGACAGCATAGTTATAGAGCTGGTGATAGCCCTGGAAGAATTTGGCATAGAGAAAATTACAGAAATAATAAATGAAATTTATAATAATGGTGTAATACCAGATGACCTCAGCAAGTCGATCTTCATAGCGCTGCCTAAAAAGCCAGGAGCAAATGAGTGCG